>BMAO01000525.1:0-29823 GCA_019973975.1 Trichonephila clavata
GACTCAAAACCCCAATGAGTCAGTTAATAATACCATATGGTCAGTCATCCCAAAATCTACGTTTGTGGAGTTAAAAACTCTAAAATTAGGGGTAAATATGGCAATTGCACTATTCAATATGGGCCATGTAACCAAATTAATTATTTTAAAACATTATGGTATTGAACCAGGTTTTAATTGTGTTTCATGCTTTAAAAAATTAGATTCACGTAGGATTCGTGTAGCCTAACGAAAGCATTTTGAGATACAAAAAAAGGCTAGATGGCTAAAAATAATGAAAAAAAGAAAATTAGAAGAGTCTTTTGTAGAGGCAGAGGGCAAAGAAAATGTTTCATATTTTTCTGGAATGTATTAAAAAAGCTAAATCGTCAAAAATTTCAAATTTTTACTCTAAAGCCTGTTTTCTAAAAATGCAATATTTCCCCCCTTATGTACCTTTTTCTTAGAAACTAATTAATGTAAGGTCCTCAAATTTTCAGTAAGTATATTTTCAACATGTTTACAAATTTTAATGGAGGGGATAAGAAATATCTAGCACACTTTTTTAGATAACTCCCGTTTAAACTAAATTTTAGGGGGGGGGGAGGAATTGGACATTTATTAAAAAATTCATAATTATTTTAATTTTTAGTAAAAAGACAAAACCCTCCATTAAAGTCTTATTAATAGTACATATAACCTACTGTAAAAACTTCATCTATGAGAAGCAAGTAGATTCTGAGAAAAAAGTACATAAACGTACGCAATTTTAACATAGGCTTTTATGGAAGTGCCGGACCCCCTTAAGGGATTAAAGCTATCGATTACCAATTCTTTAGAATTAAAGAGACCAGGCTAGGGGTATATATCTAGCGAACCTTTATGAATCAACGTGACTTTATTTTCTAAAAAAATGTTTAATGAGTTTGAGAAGTGCCGTCAAAAATAATTTTGATACGTGATTA
Organism: Trichonephila clavata; assembly: GCA_019973975.1. Lineage (NCBI taxonomy): Eukaryota > Metazoa > Arthropoda > Arachnida > Araneae > Nephilidae > Trichonephila > Trichonephila clavata. The sequence goes on from BMAO01000525.1 coordinate 945, forward strand.
TTGGTAAAATAATTAAACTAAATACTGACAACGCAAACCTTCTTATTTACTACGAAAAAATGCATTTTGCATTGTAAAGTAGTAAATATTTTAGCTATATGTGTGATTCAAAAATTAAAGTAACATTTTAGCGTGACTTCTGCTGTTGCCGATTAGATGACAAATAACTTACATTAGAATTGTAAAATGTTATTTTAAGCAGAATGCATGCCGAATTGGAGTCATCTACCAAACGGTTTCTAAGAGCATGAGCCAGCTTCTTCAAACAGTTAAATGTGTCCGGAATCCGTTTTATCGACGATGTTTTTCATACAACTGCTACAAAACATAATACAGGCACCGCTTTGTCGCCTTTATTAATCATGCCATGTTTCTCTTGGTCCACCAAGTTTGAAATTCTTTGTTAAACTTACTATATTGCACTAATTGTTTTTTTTTGTTTAACTAGCCATGTTAAACTACGGTTAAAAACGTAAATATAACACAAATAGACTTTAAAATATTGTTGTGTCAACGAAATTTACTATGATATGCTTTGACAACTTCGCATCATAAGCATTTGTATTCTCCACGACGCGACGTAACTAAGGCAAGAGAATATAACAAACGAGTATGCTTCCCGCCGCACCGCGACTAATCCTTCGAGTTTTATCGTAATACTTCACAGTGTTTTTTGTTATTTTGAACTGAAATTCTAACTGTTTTGATCGGTGGAGAGCCCAAAATATTATTTAGCGTGTCATTGGTTTGCCATCCCAATCATGGCTTAAGGAGGAAATTCTACTTTTCTCCTTAAACTTAGACTGTCGCGATTTGAAGCTCTTCCGAATGGGCAAAAAATAACGATTTTTCTAAAATAAGAGATTTAATCTACTTGTCTTGTTTAATTCGATGTTTCACAAGTGGATTTTCAAATCATTGAGCAATATTAAAAGATATTTTTGCATACATCGGTGGAAAAATTTCATTCCAGTGAAACCTTCACTACTTTTTGCTCTTCCGAACATATGTTCCGCACTACAAAAGATGCATTAATTAAGGTTTAAGGAAAAAATTAGCATTTCCGTAAAAATGAACAATACCTTAGCGAATTTCAAACAGCCGTTGGACGAATTCTTAATACAAGCTCAATAAAACATAATTTTTAATTAATTATTTTTAAATTTTTAAAATAATTTAATAAAGTCTGAAAAGTTAAGGATAAATTAGAAATGAGCTACATTTAGTTGTTACATGTACTTTATAAATTGATTGCTTAATTTATGTTCCACTAGAAAAGCAACAGGACAGGCATCACAATATTGAATCATCGTTAAAAGAAATTTTCAGTATCTGAGTAAATACTTCATTACCTTTATTTTACCTATATGTTAATGCGAGTAAGTTTTGAGATCCGGTAACGTGCCCCCTTCTCTTTCCCTATATTTAGATATGTGGAGATACATCTACCTATTGGTTATATGAGTCCATTATTCAGTCATCCAGACAATCAAGAAGATTCAAAAATGCATGTTGCTGTTGTTGCTAATGCCACCTGATCGGCAGTGCCAAATTTATCATGGTCCTTCAATTCATCATGGTGAAGGGCTAGATTGTACGTTTGTCATTATCTGTAGCTTTGGACATCATGCAGGTGTTCGATGCGGCTCGTTTCCACCTCAATTTCGAGGTAAAACAAATTTGGGGAGGTCAGGGGCTTTCAACCTCTCTTCCCAATATAATGAGAAGATTTGAGGCTTGACGGCTATTTAGCCCTAATGCAGTGAAGGCACTATATATTTACAAACATACTTGCCTTCTCCAGGATTCGAACCCAAGCCCTACGCTAAACACTAAACCAGATTGGCAGCTAAAATGCATGAACTTATCCCAAATAGGCATTATTGAAAATAAGGGTGTACCCCCACACTCTGTCTACTCTGATACCCTGCTAAAGGTCAAATCAATCTAGCGCCCGTCCTACGAGATGACCTTTCCGGTAGGCACATGCCAAATTTGTAGGTATCTCATAGTACGGCGCTATGTTAGTATCAATATTTGATAGAAATTCAGATACGTTCTCATTTCCAGAGAAGAATAACTCGGGCAAGACTCAAAAATGAGCTCCGATTCTTATCTCGGACGTTGGGCGCCAGTGTACCCCTGTCTACTCTGAGACCCGGCTAAAGGTGTGGGAGGAAGTGAAGGACGACTCGATATGATAATTTCTAATTATTTATTCAGCACACTAATTAACTCAAACATAAATCAATGATCAGATTAAATAAGATGTTTCCAAGTAGATGGCAGAGGTTTTGTTACGAAAGTCACTTGTCCGGAGAATACTTCTAATAAATTGATCTACTTTTAACGAATCAATCTTCTACTTAAATATTTGATTTATACGGTCATTATGTGACTAATAGTCCCTTAAATCTCTTTAATAATTTAAATACCAAAACGCACTATAAATATGACTAATACTTGAACTGTAGATAGTCTTCCTATCTTCTACCTCTAAATATTCCAATCTCTTGGTGAATTTAATTAAAAATAAATTTTTCTCTACACTACTATCTCTTTCTATCTAACGAACTTCTATCTAACTTTCTATCTCTTTTCTATCCAACTAACTTCTATCTACCACTCCTACTGAACTCTTTGCAAGCAAACCTGAACTATATAGCATAGACTTAATCTGCATATCACGGTTTCTTCTCCAGAAAAGGTTGTTGACATTCATAGCCCAAAGCTTTCAAAAAGGTTAGTGGAAGGACACGTATAGATCCGTCACAAGGGTAAATATTACAGATTTAGTCTCTTCGGATTAAAAAAAACGACCAATATATATATATATATATATTTAATTTGCGAGAAAGACTTTCTAAATAGAGGCATTTTGGATTTAATGGAGAAAAAATGTTTCTGATTTTTTTTCCAGAAATGTTTTATTTTTCTAAAAAAATATTAAATCTCCTATCAAACCTAATATTAAACCTGAAATATTGAAAGTTTGAATCCCATATATATATATATATATATTCTTCCATTTGGATGTTTGATGTTCAATTCAGTTAAGTTTCATTCAAATTTCATTCCTCAATTTCAGCCATTTCACTTAAAAAGTAAAAAAGCATTTTATGAAAACAAAGAACCCTCTATTTTAAATACGAAACTTTTCCTTGAATCAGAACGGTTTTTCCTTGAGGGAGAGTAAGTCTTACTTCGTAAGAAAATTTTATTTCCTCCCCAGGCCCACACACAAGTCCTTTGAAATTAAAACAACTTACGCCTTTAGGTATTTCAATGAAAAGTCAGCTTGTTCCTTCACGATATTGGAACGCCAAGAAGCTGTGCTACAGGAAGCCATTTCCTCCAGGCTTTCATTTATTTATTTTGGAATCTAATGTAAGGCACTCTAAAAAGAAACGCTTTAGAAACCTCTAGTGGGAATAAAAGCAAGATTGTGATACCTAAATAAGATAGCTTTTTATGACCCGGTTATAAAAGAGAAACGACACGTATAAAAGAAAGCCCTTACATTGTACTCCTAAATCTCAGAGTTGAAGCCTGACACTAATGTTATTTAGTTTTGAAGTATAGTAGCTTAAAGCCGGGTTCTACATCAAGTAGCAGATTTAATGCAATGGTTGAGAATAAGAGGTGAAGGAATAGCCTTATATTTTACAGAGGAACGTATTATGACTATTATGTTTATTTATTCTACGAATTTGTTTTTGCCATTCACATATACAACATATAAAATGTCCACAAATTATTCACTGGTAAAAGAAATCTAGATAAGGTATGGATATATAGTCACAATACTTTTGCTTTTTATGTAACTTTATTTCTTCTCAAGGCATTTTTAAAGGGAAGGGGAAGCCCTATTACATTAAAAAAATGCAATGACTTCAAGAGTACGAATATAATCCGAAAACAAGAATGTTTATTTTTTTAATTCCTACTATTAGTTAACTCTCTCCCTATATATATATATGTGTGTGTGTATACATATATACATACATACATATATATATACGTGTACACACACACGCATATATATATAAAGCCCAGTGTCTGAGCAGTTGTGCATCGCACTTCAGCACCACAGTTCCGAGGTACGAAACCCCGGACTGGTCAAGGTCGACTCAGCCTTTCATCTCTTCAGAGGGTCGATAAATGAGTACCAAGCTTGCTTTGGAGCTTAACACTGGGGGTTTTGCGCCAGAATAATCACATGACCGGAGCATCTGCTCTTGCATCTCAGGGCCCAAGATCATGCATACGGAAATGGGCACGGTAGGCTTTGGCCCTCATGAGTTGTTGCACCACTGAGCTAAGTTATATATATCTTGTTCAAACTTTCTATTTATTCATTCAATTTCCAATACATTTTTTAAACTTGTAGTGGATGTGAAGAAAGTTTTTTTAAATATTAATTCATTAATTAAATTAAAAAGTGAATAAATAGTAACAAGTAAAAATAATAGTCCACCAGTATACATAGAAAGGAGATACGTTCTCTATGTCTCTGTAGCACAATGGATAGCACGTTAAACTTTTAATCGAAAGGTAGTGGGTTCGAGAGAATCCCACCTTGAATGGCCTAATTTCAGAGAATGTGACTTCTTTTTTTTACCGTACTATTTTATTAGAATAATTAAATTTAATGAATGAATAAAAGTAACAAAGAAAAAAAATAGTTCAATTCCTTGTATAAAAAGGAAAATGGAAAATTGCAAGCTAAATCGTTTCTATTTTGTCACCTAATATTGTGAGTCACATGTAAATACATATTTATATTAATTGTAACTATTTAGAAAAAAGTAACTAGAATAAAATTTTTCCTTGTTGAGCTAAGTAGGAATTGACTTACAAATTTTTTTCATATTACTTGTTGTCATTAAAGAACAAGTTTTGAAAAACAATAACTTGACAATTTGGACGTGAAATCTAAAAATTCAAAAAATGAATAATCAATGAAACAATTATTGGAACAGTTTAAACAATTCAGTGACTGTTATAGTAACGGCATAAATGTTTACTAGTGTATCATATGATATATTTAATAAAAAAGAATAAATTTCACAAACAATAAAAATATCAATAAAAATAAATTTAAAATTTATATAATCTTATTAAATTATAAATATTATAAGAAAAGATTTAGTCTTTTTTTTCTTGCAAATCAACAACTTTCCTTTTTTTAATCAGATATATTATTTCAACTAATTTCAAAAATTCTTTAATTGTCAGAAAATAGTTTGAGAGAAATCCTAAATGTATGAGATTCATCCTTCCATTTATGCAAGTAACCGTTGCCATAAAAAAGAAGGAAAAAGTGGAACACATGTACATGTAAAACGTATTTCTTACCCATAGCCTTTTATTATTACTCAATGTTTACTACTCCAATGTAAATAAGTTTGGGGGAAATAATTTGTACCACATCGACCTGCTAGTCTACAGCGACGACCAGTCTTTTCGGACCAGTCTTTAAGCGCTTTTATTATTGTCCTTTGTTGGGTGCGACTTACTGAATGAGGAGTCACTGCATACATAGAAAAGGAACTCATTTTTACTGTTGATAGACTTTTTGAGCGAAACGCAGTGAAGCGTGTTTATCGGAAATTGCTGCATTTGATATACATTCACAGTAGGTTTGAGTGTCGTTGAAAGTTTTCCCTTTGACGCTGTGGGCAGCCTCTTATTGAGATGGCAAATCAGATTGACGCATGCACCGATGTCGTTTGAATCCCTTGCCATGATTTAATGGGAATGTCTTAGTAGGTCTCCATGGATTAATGCATTAACAACCATTAGCGCTTGATTGCACTGCTATCTGGTATTCAATTCCTGGATCATCAACTCGGCTACAAGCTATTTACACTCATGTCCATAAATTAAGGATAATTCAGAATCACACAGAAATTGTACTCTAAAATAAAAATTTCACCTGTAGAATTATCACACACATCTTGAAGAAGAATATGCAAAATACAGGAAACCACCAGATGGCGCGGATAGTACGTCACAATGACGAGAGTGTAAGAGAGGTATATAAGGAATGGTGGCAAAGAAGTAAAATTGTTCACAAGCGCTTTAAAAGCCTTTCAGTGCAATAGCCGCATAGTTATGGCACAAAGGAAGCATTTGTATGATTTTTTTACGTGGTAGAATTAACGGACGACTGGATTGTGGACGTACATAGCTGGAAGTATCCAAGGAACTTGGAATCGCCCAGAGTGTCATCTCCAGGCTTTGGCAACGATTCCACGGTGATGGTAATGTGAGTAGATGTTACAGCACAGGTCGCCCCCGAGTTACAACGCCGAATGAGGACCAGTATTTGGCAGTTACTGACAAAAGAAACAGACGGAGCACAGCATAAGACCTATCTCGTCAGCTCTCTTCAGCTACCGGTACGCCAGTTTCAAGGCAGACCGTGTACAGACGCTTAGGGCACATTGGTCTATATGCTCGTAGGCCTGCCAGATGTGTTCCCCTTACCTCAACTGACTGCCTCCTTTCGATTAACCTGGAGTAGAGAGCATGCATTGTGGACACCGCAACAGTGGTCTTCTGGGATGTTTTCCGACGAGTCCAGGTTTAGTTTGCAGTCTGATTCTCGCCGGAATTTCATATGGAGAGCGCCAGGTACCCGTTACAACCTAGAGAACACCATTGAACGACACCGTTACGGTGGTGCAGGATGGCTCGTTTGGGGAGGAATTATTCTTGGTTCCAGAACTGACCTGCATGCTCAGAGTGTAACGATGACAGGCCACATCTATCGGGATGTCATTCTGGAACAACATGTACGTTTGTTTCGGGGTGCCATGGGTGCTGAATTTCTGTTTATGGATGACAATGCCCGTCCTCACCATGCAAACATTGTAGACAAATGCCTTCAATCGGAGGATATCACCCGTATGGATTGGCCAGCATATTTACCGGACTTGAATTAAATAGAGCATGTGTGGGATATGCTTGGCTGACGAATTGCAGCCCGTCAACCCCCTTCCATCTGTCTAACCGGAACTTCGGAGGGCATTGCTTGATGAGTGGTGTAATATTCCCCAAGATCAGATTGATAATTCGATACTCAGCATGCGTAGGCGTTGTAAGGCCTGTATTGCATCGTCCGGGAGACATACTCCGTATTAACCATCATACTAATATGTTATACTGTTTTTTTTGTAAATAGGTTTTTTTTGAAATTTGCTCCCGGGAGTGAAAATCGCAATTTTTATTAATTATGTCAAACATATAGCATCTTTTTTGCTCTTTACCTTTTGTTTAATAAATAGACTTTACAAATAAGTCAAATTTGTTTTGCTCCTGTCTCTTTCTTTGTCTGAACTTCATTATCCTTAATTTATGGACATGAGTGTATAACGGATCATTCACGGTGACATTAATTGCTACTTGGGGAGAGGTTTAACTGTCCACCTGCGGTTTCAGAGACCACATTTTTCATGCTTTGCAAGCGTTAGACGACTGGGACGAAAAAGAATTCATTTTCGGGTCAAACGTGAAACGTTTTTATTCTTATCCTTTATTGGTTGTGAATTACGGGAGAAGGAGTCACTACGCATGGAATTAGCTTATAACACATAGCTGTGACGTTTGATCTCTGTTTATTCAATCACTTAAGAAATCCGCATAGATCAGTGCTTCTCAAACTTTCAATATTTGCGACCCACTATTCAATCATATTTTTCATCGTGCCCCTCCACCTTCAAACAATAACAAAGAATTGAATTCAATTATACTTTACTTTGACGCTTTTGCTACAGCAGGACTTTAACCTTTTAAGCGCCACTGGCGTATATAAACATCTCGCTCAGCCAAAGCGTTAATTGCCCCGGACGTATATATACCTCTTTCAGAAGTACGATCTTCTCTGTGCGCTGCAATCCATAAAACCATTCCAAAGGCCTCGGAATGCAATGAAAGGACCTTGACAGTTTCTGCAAAGGATGTACTTATTTCAGAGAAGGTTTTAGTTATTTATTCCTTTTCATTCCCCCTCCCCCCAATACATCACATACGCGTACCTACGGGGAAAACGGGGGGTATTGGGGAGCGAATTGCGTAACTTTTAATCGCCAGTTAAGGGATTAATTATAAACCGTACAAATTATCAAAATAAGTGTTAATTTTGTATATAATTTTATATATGACAAGCCCATGGGCCAATGATAACTATTAAACTTGTTCCTAATTTAGTATTGTTAAATTAATTATAAAAAATACATTGTGCAAAAGTGATACATTTATAAGTGTAAATGTGTATTTTTTAAAAAGTCAGAATGAATTTTGTTTGTTTACTTGCAGTAAATTAATAATTTTTTAAAATAATCTTTTGTTTTTGATTTTTCAATACGCTCTCGCCCCCTTGTAGAGTTATCATCCCCTTCCCCCCTAAGGGAACGCGTCCCTCATTTTGAGAAACGCTGGCGTAGATGGTAGAAGATTTTGATGATTAACTCCTCTCTTTATGCCGTAGTACTGAGATGATTTATTTGAGGCATGCATTCGACATGTTTCATGAATGTGTGTGTGTTCGTGAGTTTTCAATTTAGAATACCTCTTCAAGATACTTCGCAATATACTAAGCTTGACTTTAGTGACAACCTTTTCAAATGACTCAGATGTAAGTATATTTTTAAAAAAATTGCTACAGTTTATGCATTTTGTACATTGTTAATATTTGAAACACACTGAAACAATAAAAACATTATTCAAAATTTGAATGCATTAAAATGAATACATCTCTATTTTTTGAGAGATGTGGCAAAATATACTCAAATATTCAGGAAAAATACTGATATCATATGTTGGCATTTGACTTCTTCATTTTACCAGTAATCTTTTCTTTAGCCACCGTAACCTTCATATGAAAGCCCAGAGTTATCATTAATGATTCTGAAAGAAATCATGGATCCCATTCTCGGCTTTGAGACTTAAGACTCAATCCTCATCAAAAACTAAATTATCAAGGCTTCCCCTTTTTCTACGGAAATCGAGTTCATTTCTGCGCCGGACAATATAAAAGCCCCTATCATTACCTCAAACAAAGCTGGGACTAAATTCGTTTTGGCGACATATGGCCTGAAATCGAGTTTCTCTAATATCGCCTCTATCGCCAGAGGAAGTCTAATGCTACCATTAACGTCAAACTGAGAATAGAAAAATGAGGCCAGTTAACAGCACTGCCTATACAGTTTCATTCACTTCTTTTTTCCCGCCTTTTTCCTTTCTGTCTTTGTTCTTTCTCTTGATGATACTAATCTTTTTCATTTGTTCCTAATAGCTTAGATACTGTTAGTAATTTAATGTGTCGAGGAAAATAGTATGTTGCCGCCTTTTTTTGTTCTTTTTTTGGTCGAGCGATTAAGAATTTTTTCCTCTCGCCTAGGGGTTTAATTAAAGGTCTTTCTGTCTCTTATTCAACTGATAAATATTTAATGTTGATTAAAATGCTTTTTTTTCCTGTTTGGAGTTTTCTAAGATAGTTACGAGAGCTTATGAGATATTTGAGAATTTAATGACAAAGAATTTTTGGAATGAGTAACTACTCGATGTGTCCTTATGAATGTTTTGGGAATAAATTAAGAAAAATGTAAAATATTCTTTCTCTAAATTATGCTTTTATGCTTTTTCTTAAAGTTTAAATTCCGCTCGGCAAGAGTTTCAAAGTAAATAGAACTTTAAGTGTTTTGTTTGCTAAGATTAAAAGAATTAAATAGAGATCAGAGGTTTAATTTTAATAATAAATCAAAAGCAACTTGACAAAATAGAAGTGTGATGAGACGAATTATTCAATTTGCTTTAATCTTAAAACTTAATAACATTCCATTCTTTATCGAATATTTCTATTACTTACAATCAGACATTTTTCGTTTAAATTTTGAGTGCTGTTTTAAAACTCAAAACCAGTAACTTTAAAGGTCATAAAAGCTATATAATTTGTAGACTGTTTTTCTCTCTAATCCAGTGCTTCTCAAACTTTCAACAATTGCACAACCCAATTTTCAATTTCAATTCTCATCGCACCCTCTCATATCCATACAATAACAATGTATTGAATTCAATAATAATATACTTTGACACTAAAGCTACATTACGACTTTAACCTCTTAAGTACCACCGGCGTATATAAACGTCTTACTTTGCCAACGTATCAAGATAAGTGTTGAATTTTGTATATAATTTTATGATATGCCCATAGGGCCACTGGTAATTTTTAAACTTGTTCTTAGTTTAGTATTGCTAAATTAATTATCAAATACACGCAGTGCAGTACTGATACATTTATAAGTGTATTATATCAGTGCAAATGTGTATTTATGTTTTATTATATCAGAATGAATTGTTTTTGCTTCTTTTCAATAAATTAATGATAGTTTTAAATAATCTTTTGTTTAAGATATGCTCACTCCTCCCGTAAGGGTATCACGCCCCTTAAGGGGTCGTGCCCCACAGATTGAGTATTCCTGCTCTAATCAAATAACGGACTAAATTAGAAGACATTGTATGTTATAACGTTAGGGTATGATGAAATGTTATCTGTTAACGAAGCTTCGTTATAATTGTTCAGAATTTAGATTTAAAAAAATCCGTACTTTTAAATGTGGCAATTTAACCTATAAAAATATTTGGGTACTACAAAAATATCTGATGATTCATTAGAAGTTGTAAGAAGTTTTTCGCGGTTTTTATAGTAGGCTTTGAAGGGTTGTTAATGATATATAACTATTAAATTATAAGTATTAGAATATGATAAAATTAAATTTATTTTCCTTTGAAAATCTCAAGATTTCTAGAATCTTCTTGAAATACATTGCAGACTTGAGAGCAAAGGGAGATTTAATACAGACCCTTTATTACTGAATTATAAATGTTCTAGTAGGGAGAAAGCATTAAGTCGATCGCGATCGATTGGTGCACTACCAGGACTTGAGGTAACCGCGTAAGGTGATCATATAAAAAGAAACATATTTATGGAACACTGAGGTCAGCTAGACTAAAGAATGTTTGTATCTTGCATTTTGCTTTAAGGTATCTGACTACTATAAAATTGTGAATTTTGCCAAAATTTAAGAAATTTTCTTATGATTTTATTTTATAGACCGTCTTATCAGCTTTATAAAAATACCAAGTTTATTATTTTCTGTTCTCTAGAACAAAAAATACAAGTGTTTTTTAGTAAAAGCAGATGCCATTACTTTATGCAAGATATACTTTAAAATGCGTTTTATTTGAATTTTTTTTTGTTCAAACGGGGACCGTGATTGCTAAAAATGTTTTGAATATAATAAACTGAATTTTTTTGTGTATGTTCTGTATAATAATAAAAGAGCTTTAACTTTCAGATTTATCAATTACTGTTTTATTATAAAATTTTCAGTCGCTCTTATGTGAATATATATATATATATATATAATCACTGTTATATTTTAAACTATTTCATATAATTACTTAGATAAAGTGCTGTAGTTTTTATAAAAATTTAAATATCTCTTATTCTGAGAGTCATTTCTAAATTGAATAATATAGTAACATAATATAGTAAATGAATAATATAGAATTGAAAATTTGTCCATAAATTTTAGTACAGAATGGGCCGAGTTTATTTTATTTTTTGTAATATTTTACCATTTTCCCCATTTTAGTAGTAATAATTTCTTTTTCTCTTCTTAATTTTAGCATATTTTTCTTAAAATGTACTAAACAAACTTAAAAACCACAAGAAAATCCCCATATCTCCCTTTTCTTAAAAAAAAAGTGTCGCAAGAGTAAGGAAGAATAGAGAGAGAGAGAGTAGTTTAAAAGAGTAGTTTTTTTTGTTATTGTTGTTATGCCGGTAAGTACATATTCCGTATTTATTATTTAGTTATAAAATAAATTTTGGAGAGACCCTTTTTTAGCTCACCATACCTACGTTAATGGGTGGCCCGCAACACCTTGAAAAATTTAGAAGTAGCTGTACTATGAAACAATCTGTGCCCACCTCTGTTCTAGTATAGTCTAAAGTCCTCCACAGATAACATTTATTTACTAAAATTCGAAATGGTAGTTTGAAGGAATTTCTTCATTTATGCAGTAAATGAAGAAATTCCACATTAATGCAGTAAACTGAATAAGAAACAACGCGTTGCGTATTTGATTATTTGCGCAGTTGTGTGAAGAAAATGATAACTTTCATAATTAACTTTACTTTGAAGTATTCAGGCTCTTGAAAGACCTATATTTGATATGATTTTTTTTGGTACTTTTTGAGACAGTTTAGGGATGCTACAGATCATCCCCAGTGAGGATGACCACTCCCAGGGCGTTTTCCTTCAAAATTGGGGTGGGACTGAGCCAAATCGTTCTGTCACCTGAATGGTGCTCAAAGCTACGGCTAACGACTGGCTTACTATCTAGCCCGATGCCATGACGAATTCCGTGGGCCTCGATCTGACTACGTCAGAAAGGTGGCATTAACAACAACAACAACAGATCCAATTTTAAAAGAAAATGTAATCCATTGGGAACCTGATTTTGCCTATTTAACAAATTTATTTATTAAATTTAATCAGGTAAACTTGAAACTACAAGTAACAGCCTAACTGTGATTAAAGCAAAGATAATTTCAGCGTTTCTTGCACGAATTGAGCTAAAGAAGTAAAACATTGGATGTCGCAAATTTTTCCAGTTTCAACATTCAACATTTAAATGCCCTCCATTCAGATTTTGAAACTAGGTTTGAGAATACTTTGACTATATATATATATATATATATATATATATATAGTAATACCACAATGGGAAATCAATCAATATGGTCATATTGAAAAAAACAACAAATGTTATATTACATGAGGAACTCGTCGGAAAAGGTACGAAAGATTTTAAGGTACAGTTTAGAAACGGATATCAGCAATTATGGCTTTAAAAAGACGTATTTATCCTTATCACAACCTACTTGAGGTTGTTGCTGTTTGGGGGTTTGAGTAAAGATCAGTCATAACCAGTTTCAAATTCAGATTTTTTATTCCACTAACTTAAATCTAACAACTAAAGGTAGGAATTGCACAATGCCACTAATTAGAAGAGCAATCACAACGACTAAAGGATACTGATTCACTTACTCTTGGAAACACTTTGGACTTTTACGGTATAACTCACTGTAATTCTATTATTTATTGTACGACTTCTGGCCGTAATCATTACACTCAATCTTATAACTTATTCGCCAAATAGCAATAATTGACCATCCAGAGACTACACGTCGACTAACTATCTTTGAGCTTCGCGTACCTAAATATTCCCACTTAAATATAGCAACTCGCTTGAATAATTTAAGCCTACTTCTTCAGGAGAAAGTTTTCAATAGAACTTACAGTTAAAAAGAAATATTTACCCCCAAGAGTTTTCGTCGAAAGTTCGTGAATAGACCCGTTACATCCTGAATTATGAAATATTACGAGAAAGTTTTTATTATTTTTCCTAGTGAAAATGAGTTTCAAGGCGGTTGCCAATCTCCAAAATAAATAATTACTAACCGAAACCAAACAAAACTGATGTTAAATGTTGAAAACTTGTTATTTAAACCTCAGATTCCTCCATCCCATTGAAAAAAAGTTATTTGTTGGTCAGTTATTTTTTTTTATGTAATATGTACTAAATTTGATGAATTTAATTAATAAAAATGTTTAATATTAACATATGTTTCTTACGTTTTTCAAATTAAACTTCTCTATAGTTAGAAATTAAAATCTTTTAAAGCATCTCTGTACCAGCTCTCATAAACATATTTAAGTTGATGAATTTGCAAAAATTCGATATTAGGCAAGCAGGGGTCTACCTCAAATTGGAAAACGTGGCAAGTGGTCCATGAGACAAAAAAAATTTGGGAACCTCTGGTATAGTTTCACAACCACTCTGGTTCGGGGTATCTTTCATTAATAGTTGCATAAAAAATACTCCTAAGAAAGAATGAATATATTTAAGAATTTTTCGGAAACTCCAATTTTGGCACTAACTTTCAAAGATTTATATGTTTTTTCCCCTTTTTCTTTTAGAATAAATGTTCGATTAAAAATACCTAAAAAGGTTTTAAAAAATTCAATTTTCTTACGCATGGCCAAAGGAAAATATTTAAAAAAAGCATTTTTCCTAAGCTGCTTTTTTCCGGAGATTTACAGATCCGTATATAAGCCGACTCTGTTACTTTTACTTTAAAAAGCTCCAAAAAATTCTCAGCTTGTTCACAGAAATGTATGCTAACCCAGATGTGAACATTTCTTGCTGTGTAACTGTATTCAACCACATTCTTAACTGACAGAGATGCTTTTTTTAAAAAATAAAGATATTTTTTTCATTTAATTCCTTGTTGTCTTTGTCGTGTTCTTCCAGAAGGGAAGGAATGAAAGTTGCCAGAGCCTGAGACAGGTTGGACATCTACGCGAAAGATGGCGATACCACATATCTCTACCTCCTCAATTTAGGCACGAAATCTCCAGCCCTTTGCACCTGTTGTTTCTACTGCGACCTCCCACAAGACTTTCGGACCCACTGATTTAACGAGCACGTACTCCATGTGTATTCGGAGGGTATTTGGTGACATCGAATCAAGGCCCTCCGATCTGGAGTCTGATACTCTAACCCAGGGGTCGGCAACCTATGGCACGCGTGCCACATGTGGCTCGTGGTACGATTCTCAGTGACACGCTGCACTACTCAATAAATTAGTCAATTTTTGTGAGGATAAAAGTTTATAAATTTGTAATGGAAAATATCTCCAGAATTATGCACAATTATAAAATTACGAAAAAATCTGAAAGATAACTCAAAAGATAAACTTACAGCTATTTTGTAAATTATTGAATGTCATTGCTGAAGAGATTTAATGGTTTGAAAAGAGAAAATTGCATGCACTCTGCTTTCCGCTTTTGATTCTGCATACCCAAGTAAACTGCCCTTTCTCATATGAAAAATATTTCGAGTTTGCAAAGAAATTGTTCAACAACTGAATGCTCAGAATCGTGTCAAATTAAAGGTCACAAATTACTCACCTGATTTTGCGATATAAAAGTAGAGCGGCAAAAGCACTAGATTCGCATATCGAATTGTTTCAAAAATGTCCTGCTGTATGGCACGCTGAATCATATTGGTAGATTGGATCTGCACACCATACCTGAAAGGTTTCCGACCCCTGCTCTGACCACTAGGCTACACACGGCCTAGTTACAGGCCACCTTAATTCTTTGCGTGTAGTAAATAAAATAACATGATTGAACATGAAAATAAACATTATTATCACACAATTTGGGTAATTTGTTTATATACAGGGTGTATCAGTACAGTGGTTACAAACTTTCAGGACAGATACAGTAAACCTATGTAATGGGGAACTCACATAGGAATGTATGGTCGGAAATGCTTTCATGGCGCGGTAGTGAAGACAAATAAGAGGAGAAAACTTGTTTTTTATCCTTAGAACAGCTAAAAATTAAGGCAAAAGAACATTAAAGGGACAATAGGGGTGCATGTCGGTGTAATAGGTGTGCTCGTCGTTAGTATGTAGGATTAACCAGACGATCAAATGGGAAATCTAGACATGACTGGTGATAGCCAATATATTGGTACCGGGATTGTTCTGTACTAGATCCAGCACAGTCTATTCGTTGTTAGTCGTTCTTACTCTTCGCTCCCGCTCCTGTGTGTTCACTATGAAGGATCCGCTGTCGGACAAAATCTGGTGGAAGCGGGCAAAGCTTGACTCCTGGAATAACATTGGGCGTACAGCCACCGTGCGGTTCGTCCATTGCAATCAGTGGTCCCATATACCAAATGCATATTATCAAACTCAGCGTTCGTGTAACGTTTCAACTATCTACCACTTTGTCGGCAGGTGAAATGAAATTTCATAGCGAGCACGACAGCAAAAACCATGTGCAGTGTCATCTGATGCTTCGGCTTAAGTAGTGCCATCTATGGTGCATACCAACCAGACTTCCAAGCATATTTGCTGTACTAAGAATAATAAAAACGTTTTCTGCTCTTATTTTTGCCCTGTCATTCTAATTCTATCGTTTTGTGTATTTAGAATAGAGCTAGGTAAGTGTTCCCGGCCATGCATTCCTCTGTGATATCTCATCGTTTTGGTGTTTTCTATCTGTTCTGAAAGTTTATAACCATTGTGCTGATACACCCTGTATGTATGTGTGCGCGTTAGATTACTATTTTTATTATTATTAAAAAGTGAATATATATATATATATATAGCTGATATATATATATATACTAATATATAAAAAAAAAAAAAAAAAAAAAAAAATATATAATATATATATATATATAGGACAGTTGCGGATTTGTTCTAACAATACAACGCTACTAGCAGTGGCTGAACAGCTTCAAGTGTAAATTTTCTTAATCTAAAATCATTATTATCATTATCATAAAACCGATGAGAAATTTTCAAGTATTTATCAAAAATCTCCATTATTTTAAGTAATGCATCTTGACTTTTATTTAATGTCTATACTTTTTCTTTGAATTACGAATTTCAATTTCAGATTCATATTTTCGAAAAAACTATGAGATCAAATCAATTTCTCATTACAAATTTTGACAATAGATTCTTTAATTAGGGAAAAATGAAACTTATTTTTGGTCATCAAACACATGCGTATAAACCAAATTGATTTTCTAATAAATACTAAAACGAAAACTTTTAATGATAAGTTTAAGGTAAGGTAAAATTTGAAGGAAGGAAAAATATATTCTATAATTTATTCCAAACTTTTACAGAATTTTCTATTAGAGAACCATTAATAATTTACTAATACTGAATTTTTTCAAAATGGTGATAAGTACAAAAGTCGTTTAAAGTTTAAGTTGTGTTAAGCTTGTTAGGATCCGTGGATTTAGGGCTAAGGACAGTAAATTACAGGGACCTAACATGCAAAATGACTATGACATATTGGATGGATTTAGTTTAATATTTGATTCTTATATTTCAAAATGCTTTTGAAATATGAGAATAGGTTTAATTCAAAATGGGATTATTAAATTTCAGACAGCTGGATGCTTCTTTGAATAAGTAATTAATTTGATGAAGTCCTAACATGTGAAGGATGTTGGATTACCAATTGAAATGTAGACATTATTTTTTATAAACAGAAACTACTAATTTTAAAATTTAAGTAAGTATATATATAAAATATATATTCACTAGCAGTAATACAATTAAAAAGAACTAGTGATAACATTAATTAAGTGGGTCAGAATGAATGCTAGTTACAATAGTAATCTAATGCATATTTAGCTTAAATATTGTTAGTTATCCTATGTTTACATACAGATACAATACCACTGTTCTATAAAATGTCTAATACATATAAAGATAGCTTAAAATTAACTCTAAAAAACAAGTTTTTCTTCAATACTCCAATATTTCATTGGAAGAAATTTATTTAGAAAATATATGATAGTGTTTATGCAATGTTTCTTTAAAAAAAAGTAGCAATTATAGGGAGAAAAATGATTATTTTTCTTAGGATGCTAACTATAATGTTAATGAAATTTCTAAATTTCCGTGAACAAAATTACGTATTAATACAGCGTTTCTCAAACTGTGGGGCATGCCACCCTAGGAAGGCGTGATAATCCTACCGGGGGGGGCGAGTATATCGAAAAGTTGAAAATGAAAGATAATTTAAAACTATATTAATTTATTGAAATGAAGCAAAAAAAAAAATAGATTCTGACATAATAAATAAAATGCATATTTATAAAGATAAATTTATAAATATATCAGTATGCACAATGTATTTCATCATTAATTCATCAATACTAAATAAATAGGCTAAGTTAATATAAATTAATTTACCAATGGGCTTGTAATACTCGTATGTAAAATTATATACAAACTTTAATACTTATCTTGATAATTAGTGGGGTTTATAATTATAATCGTATTGTATCTTTAGCATCAAAGTACATTATTATTGAATTCAATTCATTGTTATTGTATGGAGGGAGGCGCGATGAAAATTATGATTAAAAGTTGGGTCTCAAACATTACAAGTTTGAGAGCCCTGCATTAATTAATTTTTTAAGAAAATGTATTGAAAAAGCTGGACATGTCCAACAAAATATTGGTAGTTAGTACAGTCTGAGTTTCTTGAAATTAAAACTACTAAATGCTTTCCACTAGCTGTTTCCGAAATGAGTGAATATTTAAAGAAAAAAACATGACTGGTATGAAGTGTCTTGAATTTTTATGGTAAGAGATGTCAAATATTATAAAAAATAAAGAGCAGTCAGTGATTCTTTGATTTTTTTTCTGAAAGGGAGAAACTCATTTTATGTTGAATTATTTACAAAAATGAATTCTGAAGCATTTGACCAATACTTTTGTAAGAAATATTTATTTTTGTAAATTATTATAGTATTTATAAACTCAAAGGTCTTATAAATAGTGCTCTTTTCCATGAGCTATTAACTTCGGCCGAAGGATTCAATATTTTCATTCAAAGATCAATGTTACACACGATCAAGGATGAGGATTACATAGAAATGGATTTTAAAGTATACCTTTTCATCCCTTTAGCTATATTGGATTTTTCTTTAAAAAAGTAATTTAAAAATATATTTTATGTAATTTCAGTGCTGTAATAGATAATAATCCAATATTCCGAAATACAAAAATTAAATTAAAATAATATACGTTAAATACAAAATTATCCTTATGCAATTTTTTTTATATTTAAAATACTTTGGAGTGCTGTATATTTTCCTCCAGAGCTCTTGATTTTTTTTTATTCTGGTTTCTGAAATAAAATAGCTTGAAACTTTCAAAAACTTTTCATAAAAAAGTTGACTATTTTCCATTTCTACTTTGAATGCTCTTTTTTTTTTAAAGTTTCACATCTTATGCATTTTTTTTTACTTTAAAATACCAAGCATTTAAATACCAATACTTTCACTCACAAAGAAAAAAAAAGATGAAATATATTGCATTTATACATTTATATACACATCTAAAATAACTTAAGTAAGTATTTTCTAGACCTAACTTTATTCCAAGAAACCCAGCATTCGTTTCTCCATAAAACGTATTTCTTTATTCAGAAAGTGGAAAAGAAAAGGGAGAAAAAAAGTGCATAGTTTTAAATTTATCCTTTCTTTTTCTCACAAACGAATGAGGGGAAAAAATAAAACAACGCAAGACAAAAGAAAAGTAAGGGAAAAAAAGTGAAAGAAATCACAATAATTTTTTCCCTTTTTTTCTTCCCTCTCACGGTATTTTTCTCTTTCCTCCTTTACTACCAGCCTGGGCGTGATTTCCTTCGATTCTCCATCCATCGATATTCTTCTCTTCATTCCATCCTCTCCTTCATCCACCCCTCTGTCACTCCTTCACCCTCCCCCGAGGCACAACAGTCTTTTTCGAAGGAAATCAATGTTCCACAGCTTCCGTGGAGGGACTTTTTCCACCCCCATCCTCTCCCGACGTTCTTTGGCCGATGCGCCAGCTGTGACCAGGGCTATTCCTTGCAGTCCCTTTCTTCCCCCTCTTTTGGGTCTCCCCCTTAGACGCCTCATATTTGTCATAAGTTAACTTCGCCGTCACTAAATCCCTCCCTTCCCTATCCTTTCGTGTTTTTCCATTTTTGTTTATCTGATGTTTTTAATGGAAATGAAAGGATTTATTAGAGACTTACAAGTAGATTGTGTGAATGTTTGATGCTCGGCGCCCTTAAAGAAATGGTCTGTTTTTTTTTTTATATTCAAACATAAAAAAAGAACAACGATCAGAATCAGATGTTTAATTGTGTATGTACGACACATCTTTTTATTTTTATTTTGTGCATGACAAGATAAATAAATGTAATTCGATATCACATTCGGGATTGGAACTTAACATGAGGGGCGGTTTAAATGAATCGTATGTAAGTGGAAGTAATGAAAGGTGTTAAGTGCCTTCACAAATAAATAAATAATATTTCAAACGTTTAGCAAGTGTAATATTTCATCAATAGTGAGTTTGTGTATTTGAAAGGAATTCATTTTTTAAGGAGACTATGTTCGGAACCGTGATTTTGCAAAGGCGTATAAATGAATCATTTTTGGATATTTATTGTCAATTGAATTAGAATATACATATAAAAATTCTTTTAAAAATATTATTACAATAAAGAATTATTTAAATGAAATTTTCGGCAAAATAATAAGAAGAAAGGACATCATTTCAAAGCATTTTCCTTTTATGAATAATGCTTCTAGAATGATAATATTTTGCCTACATATACTTAAAACTTCTGTACCGAGGTTATTCTAAGATTTTTTAAAAAAATTCTCATTATTTTTAAAGAATAATAACCGGAGTTTTTTTGCTCAAATTTCTCTACTCTGATATATTAAAATATGAATAAGTCCACTCCTATAATATACATTTCAAAAATCCTAGTTCAACCCTGGTATAGAGGTACTATAATAGTTATATATAGGCAAAATATGAGGGTAAGTCTGAAATTTTTTAATACGCGCAGGTGAGAAGTTACAAAAAAAAAATTAACGGTTTAATTTGAAAATATAATATTTTAACACAGCAGACGACTTTTTACTGACTTACTTCAAGTTGTCTAGCTTAGAATAAATTTTAGGTAGATGAGAAAATGGAGTTATGCGAGAACATTATCGTGCTATGAATTTCTATGATTTTAAAGTTGGATTTAATCAAGAGGAATGCCTTCAACGGCTGCAATTAGCATTTGATGATGAATCTCCATGTCGTGCAATTGTATTCAGATGATGTAAAGAATTTTGCAATGATCGCGATTCTCTTCAGGAGGAAGAACACACAGGAAGGCCGCGGTTGGCAGTAATCCCAGATAATGTATCTACCATACAAAAAATGTTAATGGATGATAACCGCTGTATCTATCAAATGAAGCAGAAGGAAATAAACATTGGATCCGCAAACACACACAAAACTATCCATGAAGAATTACATATGAAAAAAGTAGTTAGATGTTGTTAAGCAACTACTATATCGATAATATAATCTAAATATAATCTAACTAAGCACTAAAAAGAGGAGCGTGTCAGAATCAGTAAAGAAAACTTAAATTGCTAAATGATGGTGACTACCTCATCTTTTGTAAAATTGTAATGGACGATGAAACGCGCACTTATATACCGTTCTTTGACGTTCCAAAACTTCAAGAAAGTATGTATGATAGTATGGGTCTTTTTGAAGATGATCCCATGCCAACAATGCTGAAAAGACAACGAGCAATCAAAAAAGTAATGTATGCCATTTTCTTCAGAGAAGTACGGGATTGGTCAAAACCATCAAGTTGGAAGGACAGAAGAAAGTAACAGCAAACTAGTATACCACTAAATGTCTTCCAGAAGTTCCTCAAGAAGTGAATGTTATGAGACTAAGGCTTCACCCTGACAATGCATCTTCCCACGCAACAGGATTAACAAATGAAATTCTTAAAAAAAATTATAGAACATCCACTTTAGTCTTCCAATCTAGCTATATGTGTGACTTTTGGTTATTTTTTAAACTAAAAAAGAACTTACGTGGATGTCGTTTTCATTTAGAAGAAGAGATTGATGTGGCTATAAATGAATTTTTTTCATCAAGTCCAAGAAAATGAGTGGTTTGAGGCATTTAATCTGAAGAAAATTCGTCTACAAAAGTGCATTAATGCTGCATGAGACTACTTTGAACACTCCAAAATTTTGTAAGTATAACTTCAAAAACCTAGAAGAATCTCAAAAATATCAGAGTGACCCTCGTATTATTGTTATGGAAGCATTTTTTATAAAGGAAGATTGTTTTAAAAATATGTCATCATCTCTCCAATTTTTGCCAAAAAATTCCGTTAAATAAAAAATTTTGTGATATATTCTTTAAAATATGTAATAAGTATATTCTAATTCAGCAAACACTAAATATTAAAAATATTATCCATTTATATGCTTTTTGAAAATCACTGTTTCAAATGTAATCAGTCACCTTAACTTGATAATTTATTTTATTATTAACCTATGCATTAATTAGATAAACAAATCAATACCTTAAGTGCTTATGAAATTTTTTCACTCAAATATTTATAGTAATTTTAGCATTGTTAGAAAAAAATAATTCTAATTTTATTATTGTAATTTATAATAAATGTCTTTTGTTGATTATGAAAGAATAATAATGGTAATGTCTGTTGTTTAGAAAATGATTAATCTTTGGAATATTCTATTAGAACATTTACATTTATTATTCTATTAAAACACAATCGTTCTGTGTTACGAGCTGCTTATGCTACTAATAGATGTGAAGAATTTATTTCTTAGGAAGAATCACAAAAACCTATAAATTTATTAAGATATCCGACTACTTGCGACAACTTTTTTCTTTTAAAAAAAATGGAGGTATCGGGATTTGTTGTAGTTTTGAGATTTGCTAAGCACAATTTAAGAAAAATATGCTAAAATTAAGAACAGAAAAAAATTAATAAAATGGAGAAAAATTGGTAAAAATTTGTGACGGATCTATATGGTCTTCCACTAACCCTTTCTATATTCTTTAAAGTATTTTATTTATTTCAACCAATCTCCACCGGGAGCCAAAACGTGATTTATGCAAATGAGTCATATTACATAAGTTCGAGTTTCGCGAGTTAAGAGGGTTAAGTAAAGTGAAGAGATAGAAGAGTGAAGTTAAATGAATTGAAGATCGGTAGGTCAACACGCAGTTGTTGACATTCGTAGATAGCAGTTACGTGGGGAGCTACACTGGGAGAAGTATAATAGATTGAAGCGGGTAAAAATTCCGTGTTACAGAGTGTGGATCCTTCACCATTCTCCTAACCAGTCAACAAGGCAAATATCATCACGACGGAACAGCCGATGATAAAAGATAAGGTCAGTGATTTAAAATATTGTGAATATACATATGTGGTTTAGCTGTAATTGTGCATGTTTAAGCTTTCATAGATTCAGTTGCGATTCTGTTGTTCCGCTAGTAGTAATTCCCCTTTTTGTACTCCACTTATTTTGTTTCTCTTAAATTTGAATTGTGTGTTTATTTTCTTCTGTGATTAATAAGAATCAATAAATATAGTGATTTGCAATTATGTCTCATGATCCTTTAAGTCCGCCTACACTTCCAGTCGTATTGGCAGATAGACGGGGAGATGGTAGTCTGAGGGGTGGCTTTGTGTCACGACAAATTTACAAAAAATAACAAAAACGGGGCCCAATATGTATCAAAGGTTTATGAACAAATTTTCCATTTTTAAGTTCTGATGTGTTGCTATGTTATTCATTTTTGAAGTGACTTTCAGGATAAGAAATCTTTTAATTTTTACAAAAACTAGAGCATTTTATCTTAGCTATTATATGAAATTGTTTAAAAAAAACAGTGATTATATTAACATAAGGGGCTGCAAATTTTGTAATAAAACATTGATTGATACGTCTAAAGGCTAAAACACTTCTATTATTATACAGAATATACAAAAAAATTTCCAGTGAATTATTTTTAAAATTTTTTGAGCAATTACTCTCTCTGTTCCCGTTTGAACCTTTTAAAAAACACATTTCGAATAAAACGCGTTTTAAAGTATGACATCTTGCTTTAAGTAATAGCATCTGCTTTTACTAAAATACTTGTAGATTTTGCTCTAGTGAATGGAAAATAATAAACTTGGTATTTTTATAAAGCTAATAACATGGCCTATAAAAATAGAATCATAAAAAAAAAATTCAATTTTCGGCAAAATGCACAATTTTAGGGTCGCAGGATATCTTAAATTAACTTAAAGCTTCTCAAATACATAATCATAATGTTATCTCAACCTAAACATACGCTCTGAGATAAATACAGAGTTAAAACAATACGTGATGGTGATCTAAATTAACTAATTATTCACTATATAAATTAACTTCAATGCTTCAATAACAAGCAACTTTATTTTGCAACTACTGAAAGCTAAAATATCTCAAACCTCATACAATGTCACAAACTTTACTCTCGGACTATTTCTCGTATCTTATACATCTCACTCCTCGGATACAATTCCTTAAAATCAAGTTGTAACCGCGCTGTCTTTCCTAAGGAAAATGAATCTTTTTCACCTGAAACTTAAAATATACAGAATAAACTAATAAAATGATAAAAGAACATACATTTTTCTTTTTCGAATATTTCAAGTTACAATTCTTTCGCAAAACCTTTTAAAATAATAAAAAGCACAAACTTTTTTTGTAGTAAGTATTCATTTTTATTCCTAGGGAGAGAGAGAATATATATATATATATATATAATTTATAGCACGGTTTAAAACCGAAAACATCCAGTTCTGCTTAGGGGTTAAATTGAATCGATTCTAACAACCTTTCAACGTCAAACAAGTTAATCTCATTTTCTTTAACTCGTCACAGTTTTAGCAGAATTCAAGTAGTGACATTTGGCTGTTCGAGGTACAATTAATTTAAATAATTTAATAAAGATTAAATTGTAATTTGTTTTAGAACTTCCAACACATACTTGATTTATTTTTGAGATAAATTTTAAAATGTGTTTTCAGAGTCTGGACTGAAGATAAGAGCATTAACAGAACGTGATAAAATATCTATAGAATTAACTGTGATGCTTTTCTCTGAAATGGAACGTAAATCCTCTAAGTGAATAATTACTCTTCAGATGAGATTTAGGAACGAAAGATTTCTTCGTAATCTGAAAGATTTATTCAGTTTGTTTTAACTAACAGCGTGCTAAATTTAACAACGCGTTGTGTTTATTGAACAACTGGCGTGGAATCTCACAATTAAGGACTGCAATATCTGACCAAAAGTTCGATACCGTTATTCGGTATTGTTTAGATCTTAATACCGGTTTTAATATCGGTAGTAGTAAGTGCTCGTTAAATCAGTGGGTCTGAAAACTTGCGGGCGGTCGCAGCAGATGCCACGGGTGCAGCAGGCTAGAGAAAATTTCCTTCCCCTGCAATTCTATGCCTAAATTGTGGAGGTGGAGATAGGTGGTGTCGCCATCTATCGTGTAGAAGTCCCACCTGTCTCAGGCTCTGGCAACTTTCCTTCCTTCCCTTCGGGAAGGATGTGTCAGCAAAAATACCTGTAGCAGAAATTTTAGACAAAGAAAAAAACACAAGGGCTTTTTTTTTGTTTTATCTGCCAGTTCTATTATTAAGTGTAACTATCACAAAAATACTTTGTAATTTATAAATTATAACACAGTATTTAAAGAATCACAAAAAGTAAAGGAACATCTTGGATATTTACACTTCCTTGTGACTTAAATAAATAAGTAATTACCTCTAAATACCTCATATTCAATAAATCGATTTCTAGTCGGATGGTTTTGGATATAGCTGATTTCTGTATTGTATTTTGGTTTGTTGAAATTTTTTTAGCTATCGCTAATTCTAACTTTTGTTTAAGAGACATTTCCTTTTTACTGTCGACGTTAGTGTCATCATCATAGATAACTGTAGCGAATTCTTCCGAATGTGCATAGGTTTGTGGGTAAAAAAGTTTTAAGAACATTTATTACAAACTTGATAAAATTTGAATTGGTTAGTCTATTTTCTTCTTTTTCATTCTTCTGTGTGATTAGTTATTCTTAATCAATATTATTCAAAAATATTTTGAACAATAAAGTATGATATGCAAAAGCAATGTGATTAACAACCTTGCCAATTAAAAAAAATATCGAAACGTTACACACTTTCATCACAACTACAGCCTTGTTTTCACAGATACGAATATTAGACTACGAATCCTGCGTTTGTGCAGTATCTCTCTGAGCTATATTAGGATAGTTTTGGCCCGCCCATATTTTATCACTTCTCTTGATTGTACGCTACAACTTTATATTCACAGTCTAATTAATTCGCCCGTTAGGGAGATATAAAAAATAAAAGGTATGCTATTTTGCTATGTTGGCAATCCCTGAACATATAGTGCAGACAATTTTAAAAAATTTCTAGAAAATACCGAAAAAACGGTATTTTAACTGTGAATACCGGTATTACAAACTTGTGATTATTACCGGTATTACAAACTTGTACAATTGTCTCAAAATAAAGGTATTCTGTGGGAGAGCGATGTAATAATCACAACGAATTGTAGATGCATACCCCTGGTGATGGATCTAACACAACAGATTGGAGACTGAAGTGTCCCCTAATTTTGGACTTGTAATGTTTTGGGTTGGAGCGAGAGAACTATGACAGAGGGGTGGGCAACTTGTTTTAGCACGCTGGTCACATTGTGGTAACGGAGGATAACGGAAGGCCATTCCTTTTTAAAAGGATTGTATATATTCATTATAAAATATAATAAATATAAGTTAAATAAAATAGTGGCAGTTTTAAACAATTTATTTGTTGTTCTATTTGCGTATTGTCTATAGCTGTTAACACATTTAATTTTGGAATCAGTTTAAGGCAGAGGTTCCCAAACTTCTTTGTCTCATAGACCGCTTGCCATGTTTTTCGGTTTTGTGTAGACCCCTATTTACCTAATACTAAATTTTTGCAAAATTTATCAATGTTTTTTGACAGCTGGTATAGCACTATACTTAACTTAAAAGTTTTATGTTTCTAACTGTAGTTAAGTAGATTGTTTAAGAAAACACATGTGAAATAATTAAATTAAAATTTAATATATGAAATAATTGTTACATAAAACAACAAATGTTTCTAATGGGTAGGATGAATCTGTTGCTTCAAGAAAAACTTTTTAACATTTGACTTTAACCTTTTCAGGTTTAACCCTAAATCTCCTTGGTTAGTAGTATCCAATTCCCCCCCCCCCCTGTTTTTATATTGGAGATTGGCAAGTGCACTAAAACTCCTCCTCTCTGGGAAAAGCATTAAAAAACTTTTTTGAAATGTTCTATAATTCGGATAAATAACATATATATCTTCTTAAAGCCAAAATTGCTGATATTCGTTTCTAAACTTTACTTTAAGGTCTTCGTTAGGGCTATTAAAATCAGTTCCTTTTATAATCAGGCTTTTTTAATGTGACAGCATGAATTCATTACCTACTCTATGATATACAATATAGTCAAAGCATTCTCAAACTTAGTTTCAAAACCTGAATAAATGGCATTTAAATGTTGAAGATAAGTTAAAACGTCATTTTTTCTGGCAGATTGTCTGTGACAAATTGAGAAGCTGTTAAAATTCGCGACGTCCATTTTTATATTCCTATAGTTTGATTCTGGAAGAAACACTGAATTGATGGTCCTTTTTTAATAAAATTTATGCTCTCACCTTGTAATTGCAAATTAATACCAGTAAATTTACTAAGTAAAGCTTGTAAATAGGTTAATCTGGTTTCCACTTGATTAAACTTTCTTTTAAAATTAAAGTCACTATCTGGTTTAAGCTATCGTAGACCCCGTTTACACCTCATGGACCGCCAAATTATTTTTTCGCTGTCGTGGACCCCTTGCAGGTCGTCATAGACCCCTGGGGGTCCATATAGACCATTTTGGGAATCACTGGTTTAAGGTGACAAATATACATTATCATACTTTTCTACAACTTATTTTTAAAAACAGGAGTCCAAATTTATGCTAGCCAACTTGCATCTGCATTTACTCTTGTTGATCTTCATGCAAGAGAAACCTTTCTCAAAAATGTATGTCGACCCAAATATAAAGAAAATTCTCCCAGCAAATTTGTCCATACACATGGGTATTTTTCAGCTGACAAAAATTTGTAAAAATTAAATGTCATAGCATTAAACATTTTATTCTCTCTGTGATTTGACCTTGTAAATAAGTTCAAGCTGTAGCTTTTCAGGTGCTGAATCACAACATCTGAAGGAGGAGGAGTAATACAGAAATTGGACACACATGGTAACACAGCAAATTTAATTTATATATCTAAGCACAATTTTATTAAAATCCTGAGATCTTCTTGTGACCTCCCCGTCCAAACTCTGCAGATGATCTCTTAATATAAATACTTTCCGGCACTTTGTTTTCTTAATAGTGAAAAATAAAACATTAATCTTTGATTTCGTATGGGCAAACTCGGTTCAAAGCGGGTTATCTGACTGTCTTGGTAGACCGCTAGTTGCCCACCGCGGAAATATAAGAACTGAAAGCAGAAGATATGTGATTACGCGTTTTTTCACGCTTTATCCGCAGACTCCGATTTTTTGAGATATCACAGGATCAGTTTGTTATGCATGATAATCTCGGTTGTTTAATTCAAAATACTGTGTGCTCCTTTTTTATTAGAAAGGAAACAGTCAAACGAGTGAATTTTAAGACAAAAAAATTATATACATACACACACACATATATATATATATACATATACATACATATACAGTTCTTATAAATAATATATATATATATATATATATACACAGGGTGAATCTAAACTCTTTAGCAAAACTTTACGGGGTGATAGTACACATCAAGACAAATAATATTAAATAGGAAGCTTAGGATCCCAAACGTCTTCCGAAGGAGATAAGCGTCATTAAAGTTTAGGGTCTGAAATTTTAAATGATTATAAAAAACGGAGAAATGGGTCGATTCGTTAGCGGTTTTCGCTAAAATTATTCTTTTTGTCAGTATTTTCTTGAAAAATGAATTTAAAGATAAAGTTAAAAAAACGTTGATAGAGGGGTCTTTAGACTTTAGAGTAACGAAAAACTATATTTACGGGGTATTATTTTTTTTGTACAATATCATGTTGAATTCATATATATGCATATGCACTTATATGTATAAACTATGTAGTACTACTGTGGCTATTTATTTCTTTCCTCTTCTGTTTGGTTATATTTCTATTTATGCTTATTTAAAATTATTGCTATTTAGTATATTATA
>BMAO01000526.1:0-12788 GCA_019973975.1 Trichonephila clavata
CAATCAGTCCAATCCGAGATTTTTTACGTCTTCCACTTTATGGTTCACAGTATTTTCAACAAATATATAGATATTTTTTTTCAAATTTAATATTACAGAAGTTGTTAAATGTACCTGATGTTTTTTTTTTTCCTTGTAATCATTTAATGATGATCTCTCCTCTCGCAATATATGCTAAAAAGTATTAAAATGCCTGTTTTACTTTAACGAATATAACCTTGACTTTTTACCATAAAAAAAAAACTCCAAATACCTAAATTTCCTTCTCCTTTGTGGCAATACTTATGAAAATAGTTTTTTTTTTTTTTAAATTTTATTTTCTCCTTCATCTACGCACCAGAGAACATTTTTTCGCACAGGTAAATTTTGAAACTCTGGAAGAAAAAAAAAACTTTCAATCACCCTATTGTACATTTTAAGCTTTGCATTAAAAGAAATTAGCAATGAATGAATTCTGTAATTATGCTTTGTTTTTTAGATGTATATATTAAGGCGAATTTTTGGGGGATTTATTTGTATCTCTGCTCATATTTAAAAATGCTCTGAAATTCCTGTATGCAAAAAAGCAAACGTTGTTGGAAATTACTTTAAGAAGTGTCTCCTCATGCAGGGATGTCTTAAGGTATGGGCCAACTGGGCCCAGAGTCTCTGCCACAATGGGGGTCTCGTCTCGTTCCCGACTCAGCCTAAGAAAATCATGATTCCAATAATTTCAACAGTTAAATGTGTGATGGATCTATACGCGTCCTTCCACTAACCCTCTGGGGAATTCTTTTGTACCAGCATTTTCAACCAATCCTCCGAAAAGCAGAAAACGTGACGTGCAAGTTAAGTTTAATATATATATTCTTTATTCACGAGTTTGGGAGTTAGTGAATGGAAAATAGATTGGAAGTGAAGTGAATTGACTATGAAATGTATACGTAAACAAAGAAGAAAGCCAGAAGTTGGATATTAAGAAAATGAAGAAGGTAAGCTAGCGGGAAGTGTTTAAGTCAACTTAAAGTAAATAGAAGACTGCAAGAGTTCAGGTACCGTAATCTTAAATTATAAGTCGATGTTAGAATATTAAACTAACAGTGCGGTCATTAAATACGTAAGCTGTGTAAAGTAATATTAAAGGTAGAGCTGCATGATTGAATATGTTCTCCCCAACGCGAAACCACCCTCGATAGAGGTTGACTTTTTTTGGGCAGATTGGACCGTCCGAGAGAAATTCATTTATTTTTAGTCTCACGTTACTCAACACTTTTCTCGGAACGTTATAATGCTGAGGAATTGTAAGTTTTGGAGCATGATCTCATTTCTGAAAATTTCTGTTTTTTAAGTATTCTCTTCATGATAATTTTCTATTGTAATTCAATTAATTCAGTAATCTTTTCAAAAATTGTTGTAATTTTTCAATGTCTCCGCATGCCACATTGTGGCACGCGTGCCGCGGGGTGGCCACCCCTGTTTTAGATGCATCATTTTCAGTAGTATTCCATCTCTTCGAAATATTGTTTCTCATAGCAACATGAGAACGTTTTGCCGTGGTGGCATTTTCTCAACAGGAAACACTAATGATAAGGCTTCTAAATTATATAAACTATTTTTTAAAGCAAAAATTGGCCTTGAAATCAATTTTAATTAAGTAACTAAGATAATTGAAAAAACTCAAAACATAATCAAGCAGAATTTTTTTTAGTAATGAAAATTTGAAATATTTCACTTTAAAAGAGTCGATTTTACTCAAAGTTTTTTCAATTAATTCAATTTAAGAGTCGAAAAATGCTTTAAAATGAAACCAAACCCAAAGCTCAAAAATCTTCAAATATCTTAAAAATTAATTTGTTCTGAGATCTGCAATTGGGTGGCAAGTTTTCCAATGATACGGGCCACAAGAAAATGAAGAAGAAAAAATTGTTAATTTTGAAAATTGTAGGGTATTGTGTAGTCTTAAAATCAAAAAGTAATTTAATAAATTTGAAATAAAAGTTCACAAGCAAGTTAGAACTAATTTTAAACAAATAATACTAACTTCAGTATGGAATTTAGTAAAAATTCTTTGCTATATACCATCCTCACTTGATAAATTAATATTTTAAATAAAAATAAGTAAGGGTTCGTCAAAAGAAGAAAAAAACAATTATCAAAGTACATGGCAGCTTTGTTTTTATGACAGTCGAATGCAAACAAGAGGATTGGGATTATTGATGAAAAAATATCGAAATTACCTCAGAACTGTGTAATAAATGCATAAAATCTGTAATGCCGGAAGGTTCCTGCTTCCATCTGAAACCCCTTGTCTACCCGCAGACCCGGCTAGGTGTGTGGGAGAAACTGAATAATCAACAGACATGATTTCAATCTAATTAATTTATTGACACCAAAATATCAATCAGACACAATAGCAATCTAATTAAGATAACTGATCAGATAGTAGAGAGCGGAGGTGAGAATCAATAGCACGGGGATAATAATACGGACCCTCAACTGATTCCACGATAGCTTTAACACGCTCAATATGAACTACACCACATACTTTTTAACTAACTTCTTATTTAACAAGGATCACGATACCTGTACTTTTATGAAGCTGATCCTACACTTGAATCTTTGCAGGAGATCCTTATCTAGATTTAATCACTGTCGTTGGATCCACTCTCAGTAATCCTTTTCATAGATAAACTCCAAATGCTCTTAATAATTCCACGATCCTTCACTCTTCAACTAACAAAATAACTCGCCAACTCACTTGCCAACTCTTCAAACTCGCGAATACAGAATTTATATAATATACTTCATTTGCATAATCACGCTTCCTTACTCGGCGAAAGTTGGTTGAAATAAATATTTTTCCCCAGAAGAATCCCCGAGGAATTAGTAGAGTCGCGTGAAGATCCATCACAAATCTATTTTTTGTAAGTTGAGTTTGATAAAGGT
Source organism: Trichonephila clavata (assembly GCA_019973975.1). NCBI lineage: Eukaryota > Metazoa > Arthropoda > Arachnida > Araneae > Nephilidae > Trichonephila > Trichonephila clavata. The sequence continues at coordinate 2,926 of BMAO01000526.1, forward strand.
TAATATAGTTTTAAAATAAAATCCAAAATTAGGAGTTTTAATGCTTTGATCAATTTTCAGCGTTTTAAATGTCCTTGATCATATAGCGTCCCTCCCGCTCATTAATCCTCATGTTGCGGCCCGCGTGAAATAGTTGTCATATGTATGTGGCCCGGCAAAAAAAAAAAGGTTGAGTACCCCTGGCCTAAATAGTGCTGCACTAAAAAGAGATACCAGCTCCCGGGGAATGTACTAGTCCTGCAACGGTGAAACACCAATCCCAGCCTATTAGAATTTTTAAAAAAATATTTAATACACTATAGAAGAATTTTTAAAAAAATATTTAATACACCTATAGAAGAATTTTTAAAAAAATATTTAATACACCTATAGAAGAATTTTTAAAATACTTTGTATACACAAGAATGGTGTTTTACCTCTCTTGTGTGTCTCTCTCTCACCAAAGTGTTTTGTAGATTTCCCCGTCTAATTCTATGAAAAGCATGTTTGATCCGTTATTTGTAACAGTATAAGTGCATTTAAAAAAATTAAGAGCATTTTGTGACGGATCTATCCGTGACTATATTAACACCTTGGGGACTCTTCTGGGGAAAAACAATTTAATTCAACCAACTTTCGCCGACCAAGAAAGCGTGATTATGTAAATGAAGTATATTACATAAATTCTGTTTTCGCGAGTTTGTGGGTTGGCACATTGGAGTTGGCAAATAGGAGTTAGCAATGAGTTGCGATTTAGTTTGTTAGTTGAAGATTGAAAGATAGTGGAATTATTAAGAGGTCGTGGAGTTGTCCAGGAAAACGGATTACTGAGAGTGGATCCAACGACATTGATCAATCCCGATAAAGATCACCGACAAGATTCAAGTGTAGGGTCCGCTGCATAAAAAGTACAGGTATCGTGAGCTTGATTAATTAGAAGTTAGCTTATTAGTGTGCGACGTAGTTATATTTGAGCGTATTTAAGCTATCTTAGATTCAGTTGAGGGTCCGTAGTATTATCCCCGTGTTATAGAATCTCACCTCCGAGCTCTACTATTTGACCGCCTATCTTAATTAGATTGTTATTGTGTCTGATTGATATTTCGGTAACAATAAATTAATTAGATTGAAATCATGTCTGTGGATCAATCAGTTTCTCCCACACACATAGCTTGGTTTGCAGGTAGACAAGGGGTTTCAGAGTCAAGCAGGAACCGACAGGTATTACAATTTTTACTACGAACTAATTTTTTTCTTGTATTTTTAAGCAATAAGCAAACGAACAATTAGTTGCATCGTTGTCGTAAATTGCATATGGATCTTTTCATTATTTTTTTTAAAAAACATTTCCATCCCTAAAGTAAAGGCATATTTTAATATAAATAAATCTCGGCTTTTTTTCAGTTTTGGTGGAATGAAATTTTTGAAAACAAAAACATTTGGTGATTATTTCTTATTACAAAGTGTAAAATAAAAGATAAATTTGATAGGGGAACTGAAGATATTTTTTCATAATAATTCTCAACTGTACATCTTTGATGTTACTGAAATTTAAAAGATGATACTACTTGACTCATTATCATATTTTTCATAATAAATTTAATGTACATCAGCTTCTCTACATGGTGGGTTTGCAATTACACCAAGTTTTGAGTCCACGATTCGACAGAAGAAACAACTGCCATGAGGTTGAAACCATGGCCACTCGTCTACAATATACAGGGTGGTCCCAAATTCATGGCACAAACTTAAAGGGTAGGTACAGGACATTGTAACAATCATTTATTGTATAAGAATGTATGGACGAAAGTGACGCGGTGAGGTACAAACACAAAAAATAAGAGGCAAAAGGAAAGACAAAGTGATGATTGAAAACGTCGTTGAAAAGCGTAATGTTTACAGTAACTCTTCATATCTGTTCAGTACATGAACTATGAAATCCAGCTGCACCTCACATTGCTGTACCACCCACTGGGAGTCGGAGATGATAACCTGCTGGATTCAAAGCTTATACTCGTTAAAAATGAAAGAGTTGTAAGCGATTTTCATTTTACACTCTACAAACGGTCTGATGATTCCACTTACGTGATGAGCAACAGCTCTTGTACTTGACTCTGGTCTAACAGCCACAACGTTTAAGATACTTTCTTCCAGGCTTGGACTGCGTACAGCTCTCTGTCAACCAGCATCATGTCTGGTGACTTGGAAGGAACGTATCTCATGAAGTTGATGATGTAACAACTGAAAAGTTCTGTGATCCTGCATTTGTCGATCAGGAAACTGCGCGAAATACATTCGTATTGCAGCTCTGCCGTTACCATTTGCACGGCCGTAAATGTAATGTATGTCTGCATTTTCAGCATACGTAAAGTCTCCCATTGTAAACGTTTGCACAATTGTGAATGGCGCTTTCTTCTACTGAAGTCATGTTGAAGGGTGCTAAACCATCTACTTCCCCTGTTTGAGCCTCACCGCGTCACTTGCGCCCATACATTCCTATACAATAAATGATTGTTACATTGTCTTGTATTTACCCTTAAAGTTTGTCGTAGCTCTCGTTACCCTAGATTATCACTCCCCTTCGGTATTACCTGAATCCGAACGTGAATGTTAATGAATCAGTAGTCATTTAACAAATCAATCTATTATAATAAAAAAGAACACAAATACAAATAAAAACAATAAAAACATGGAGAATGAGAATTCAATAATCGAACGACGAATCGATCTGAATCCACGAAAAATCGACGGTACAATTACACACTTATACTAATGAAATCGTAACTAACATGATCTATGCTATGCAGTTCGTCTAGTTGGTTCTTTAGATTTGATTGAGTCAACTTAGGTCAGGATTCTTCTTTAAGAGGTGACTTATTTCCAGCTATTCCGAATTCTACTACGAATTTTTATCTACGACGACGCGTTGATTCTATTCAACATCTACGTTTACACTTGAACCTTTCTCATTTCATTTCATTTCCTTTCTAACTCGCTAAACCGAACTTATATAAAATATCTCATTTGCATAAATCACGTTTGGCTCCAGTGGAATGTTGAAATAAATAAAATATTAAAGAATATATGAGAAGGTTAGTGAAACGCGTAAGAACCCGTCACAAGTTTGTACCATGAATTTGGGACCATCCTGTATACAGTTGTAATAAAAAGAAAATAAATAAACAACATTCTTCATAAGCTAAGTCAATGCTTGCTCGCACAAAAAAAATTCGCTTGGGTAGAATTAATGCTGATCTAAAAAGGCATCTCCATTACTACTCTATTCTAGTAGTGTTATGTTTATAAATAGTTCAAATTCCTTGTAAAAGTGAGCTCGTAATGATGCAGTCTAATGACTCATAAAGAATATGTATTTTAACTAAACTTAATGTTTTTCAAAAACACTCTAAGTTTATTTTTAAAGCAAGCATAAGTTCAATTAAAAAGAAAAAAGAAAGCAAAAATTTGATGATACAATAATATAGAGATGCAAAATGTTACAATGAAATTTAAAATTGGTAAAGAAACAAGGTGCTTAAGCCTTATTACTATGAATAAAGTTCCCTAAAATAAAATCATCTTTTAATTTGAGGTTGTTTACAGGAGAATTCTGTAAATCAATCAGTTAAAATAAATCTGCCTCAAAAATTCAGATTTTTTTTAAATTTTGTTTTTGTTTAAACTAACATTTGGTTATATCAATTATAATTCAGTTAAAACTACAAACATTTTCGCATTTTAAGAATTGAATGAAATTTCCCCTAAAAAAAATGTATTTTTTAGAAGAAATTATAATTTTGTCTCATTTATCTCAAACTTAATGCCTCCAACCCCAGAAAATGAAACTTCGTTTTAAATGTTGTTGTCAACGTTACATGAAATATATACACCTTAGACTAGAAAAAAAAAACAATTACGTGAAGCACAGGAAAGTTTAATATAAAGAATTAAAAGGAAGCAATATTATGTCAATGTTCAAACATTCAGAAATCACACAGAGAGAAAGAAATTAGTTATGTATTTCAGACAAATAATACAATTCGAAATTTTCCAAAAAAACTGGCACTGGAAGTAGAAAATACAGCATTATGATGGTTTTTGTATTCTTAGACATTGAGATCTTTTAAATTTTTAGCAATTTTTCTTTTTGATGCGTAAATTCGTCTGAAAACGCGGTATTTAATTACAGAAGTAGTATCAGCAGAAGGAGCGGGAGATAAAATAATAAAAAGTAGAACAAAAAGAAAAAAAAGTAGAACAAAAATATTGCTTTATGAAAAAATAGTTAGTAAAATTAAGAAATAAAAATTCTCGTACAGTTTTTTTTAACATTAAGAAAAACATCTTTAAAAAAAATTAATTCTGTATTCGTGATCTAATTTTTAAGAATTTAAGAGCAAACGATATAAAGTGATGCAATGAATTGAAATTCAAAAAGAGAGAGAGACCTAAGTTTAATGGACTCGATACACCTGACGTCATAATCACGTGATAGTATACAAAACAAATAGCCACGTGTTTGATTCCACTGAGTATTTTGGCGGAATTTTCGGATTTGCATCTACTATCAAAAATAAATGAAAAAAGGTGTTCCAAAAGAAATTTCGATTGATATGTGTGTACTTTTTAATTATTTCATTTTCAATATTTTGTTTTTTGTTTTTATCAAATACGCTGACGATTTTTAAAGTTTTAAAAAGAGTCTGAAATATTTTCTGAGCATTTCGAATTCGAAGAATTTTGATTTTGCAAACATACACAGATCAGGATACCACTTCTGTCATCTATTCTGAATGCTCTGTATTTATTAAGTATGTAGTTGATTATTTACGTTTTTTTTTTTCAATTTCTACTATTAGTTCACACTCTCTCGATATTTATTTATCTTGTTCAAATTTTCAATCGTTAGTAAAATACATTTTAAAGCGCTCGATTGAGCTGAAATTTTATATACATGATAATTTTAGTTGACAATACAGTAATTTAATTAATAAAAATTAATTGATTAAAACGAATTATTCTAAGAATTATAAATACATCCATGTTGGCATCATTTTTGGCGACATAGCGACCATTTTGGCGACTTATGTCTAAAATTGAAAAGGTTTTTTCTAACATTCAGTTGAACTGAAATTTGAAACACATTTGTTTTGGATAGCAATGCAATACTTTAATGATGATTTTTAAAAATTAATTGCCATTTAATGTTGTGATTCTGTCATATGTATACACATATTTATATTAATTGTAATTATTTGGTATAAAGTAACTAAAATAAAATTTTTCTTACCTAAGAAGGAATTGACTTATTTTTTTATAATACTTGTTTTTGTTACTTTAAGATTATTTTCGACAATTTTACAAGCACTATGGACAAAAATTTGAAACTGAACTGTCTTAATAAAGAAATTTGCTTTGTTAAATTTTATTGGAATAAAATCTGAATCTTAAATTTTGCCATCCATTTAGTAGCAATATAAAATACTTTTTAATTTATAGAAATATAATCATAACTTTGCTTATTTCATTTCCTAACTGTATATATTCTGTTAATATATATCTATACATTTTCCATGCTGCAGTCATTTGAATTTGTATTGTACTGTATGTTGATAAATGTGTCGACTTCAAAGCATTTCAAATTTGCAGACACGAAAAACAAACCAGGGTACTACTTCTGGGACCTATTCTGATTTTCTAACTGATGAATAAGTACGCAGTTGAACTCACCTACATTTTTTTCTTTTATCTCTTTATATAATTATTTTCACTAATTTAACAAGCACGATAGATAAGAATTTGAGACAATTGGCTCAGCAAAGTAATTGTTTTGTAATTTTCAGAACAATACACTTACAAATCCAAGTAAATCAATGAAGTTCATATGTACTTTAAAAAATATGCATCCATAAATGTATAATGCTGTATGGTGAAGAACATACAATATATTTTAATAATTTGTGAGATTCATATTCCACTATTTTTCCAGAAATCAGGGAATAAATCAGTTCGATACTGAAGAGCATGATCATATAGAAATTGAGAAGCAAGTATCTATCTATATTCTTAAAATACTGATTGCATTAACTTTTCCTAATATTAAAAAAACAGTTACGATAAAAGAAAATTTCTAATTATCAATTTTACTATACTACAATTGACATTTTAAATGTAACGTTATTTTTATTTAACATCTTTATAAGCTTAAAATTCATGAGTAATTACATATACATGCATAATTATGTAAAAAAATTCTTTTAATACAGGGATAGCAAACGTTACATTCTGATTAAGGCCAGCACTTTCCATTCCTTCCTGGATAAGCTTGCCTTTCACAAAACAGAATAGAAGCAGAAGGATATTGTACAGAAAAATAAATGCATTGCAAGAGATTTTTTAGTGTATTCTATGTTTTAAATATTGAAAATACCTTAATGTCCCCCCAAAATAATATTTTGCAAGCCATTGATATGTTTTTGGTAAAATTAAGGACAGGTATGTCCAACACACACATAATAGAACATATGTTTGGTTAATCTAAATTTTACTTATTTTACACATCTTTACAGTAGTTAACAGAGGTACTTCAGTATTTAATTATCTAAGAAATTAGGACACAAAAATCTGATATGTAAATATACATGTTGTATCAAAAACAAGTATACACACATATAAATAAAAAACTTGTTGTTTTTAATAATTTTAGAATATTACAGGGAAAAAGAAAAAACATTTTTGAGAAGCATTCACAATAGAAATCGAAAAATATTTTAATTTACTACAGCTTCGTTAATGTTTATACTTGATGATTAATCAAGTACCATTTTTAATCATTAGAAGTCAAAATTATCATTTACCATTTGTAAAATTACATGTAAAAAAATTATGCAACATTTTGAAAGTCTTTACTGGCTGTGCTATTTTAGGTAAAAGATATGATTGATCGAGAATTGAATTCCAAATATGATAGTAAATTAAGGCATTAAAATTTTTTTTAATTAAAATCTGTAAATAATAGAATATGTTTATGTCCATTTATGGAATATAAAAGTCCTGCTCACTCTTACATGATCAAAATAAAAAAGGCATTTTTGAATCCCTAATTCTTTTTTTTAAAAAAAAAATAATAATTGTAATATATTTGTGTGGTATCTAGTAGCACACAACATGTTTTTCAGAGTTTGACTGCGGTACAAACCTATCACACAGATATACAATTTCTTTTACTATGTATTACAAATAAGCATTTAAAGGTATTTGCACAATTTGTAGAAGATTTATCATTATATAGATTAGATTTTTGCTTTATATCATTAGATTTATTTTTACATTAATATAAAAGTCTAAAAGACTCATGAATATTGATATTATCCTACTTATAAATCCTGAATAAATTTGTTGCATTGAGTTACTTACAAATATTGACTTAAGAAGAGTACTTGGATCAAATGTATATTTATTGAGAATTAGGATCATGAAACCAAATATGGCTTTATGTATAGACATTTGATTCTGTTGGATGTTGTTGCGATATACAGTCAATAACTGGAACTGTTCCAGCTCATTTTTGAACTCAGTAATAATAAAAATATAATTTTTTAAAGTTCTTGATGTGTTTTTGCTTGGCAAAATTATTTGGCAGTTTAATACACAAGTTCCAAATTTTGGAATGGTATGAGTACTGATTTAGCATTTCTTTGAAAAACCTTGAAGTAATTTAATATTTTGCTCAAGTATAATTTGAGAAACTGAAAAGTTTCTTGAAATTTAGGATTTTCCTGGTAAACTAATGATATAATTAGTTAATTATCTTACTCATACGTAGTAGAAACTGTTATTTTGATTAGAATGGAACTCCGTTTATTCAGGATAAACTTTGGTAACTTGTTGATGTTTAATAATGATTTTAATCTTTAATAATTTATTTTGGTGGCAAACTTCTCAATGATATGGGCCATAAGAAAATGTCAAAAAATTGTTTTTGAAATGTTTAGGGCATTGTGAGGCCTTAGAATAGTATGATTTGTACCAATACATTGTGAAGCTTTTAAAGATATGTTATAAAATACTAACATTTAGCACTTTTAGTCTTAGTAATTATCACCTACAAATGTTTGTATTTATTTTTTATAAATTGTCTCCTTGGGAAAAAAATGAATCATACTAAAATATAGGAAAAATTTTAGAAATTGTTTGAAACATGCTAAATTATTTTCTGAAAATTTTTACATATAGGAGCATACAAAATTTTTGTTAGCTAGTTTATTTTAGTAATTACAATTATTTAACATGCATCATTTATCAACATTTAATTTTAATATTACACGATTATAATACAAGTGAAGCATGTGAAAATTTTATTTTTTTAACTAAGAAATTCATTGCAATTTTAAAAATGCATTTTTCATATTCTATTGAAAGACTATCAGTGACATTGCTTCATTATGTACTTATGAAGAGTATTTTTTTTCTAAGATGTATTCCAAAAGAGTATTTTTTTTTTGTCAGTTTCAATCTTTATTTGCATTAATATGGATATATAAAATTGAAACATTGTTATTGTATACTGATTTTTTAAACAACTGTTCTATAAAAATTCTCAAGACATAGTAAGATCTTTCGAAATATATGATGAATCTATAATGAAATACCACATTTGCTAGCTTTGATTGTCTGACTTTACTTAGTAATTATCATTTACAAAGGTTTGAAATTTCTTTTAGAGATTTCTCTTTAGAATGTCTTCAAAGTTTAAAAAAGAAAATACTCTTACACTATTAAGTTAAAGAAAGGAATCAGGTTAATACATATTTTTTAGAAATAATGATTAAATTTATTGGATTATTCTTTATTACAAATTATTTCTTATGAGTTATTGAATTGCATATAAATTGTCCAATAGATGTAAACCAAACAAATATTTCCATACAATCTTAAAAAATAAAACAATAATTAACATTAAAAACTTTGATATCCAAACAATAATACTAAAATGGATTTTCAAGAATAGCAAAAAGGAAACTTTATATAAATTTTAGAAAATAACAGTTAAATTCAAAGGCTATTTTTTCATAATTACAAGAAGTTTCTATATAAAAGAATACAATCAATGTCATAAATTTGCTAATAAATACCTTTGCAAACGAATGTTTGCATCCATCAGCTCTGAAACATGACTCATTTTAGAATGTAAAAATTTTATTGTTACGTCGATCGGGATTCCAGAATTTTATGCTCTCAAACAGCAAGACAATTCTTCAGGAGCAATGAAAATTTGTTTAAAAAGAATATTTGAAATGCCAGAGACAGCAAATATAATTTGCTTAAAAAATCTTGAAAGGTCTTCACATCACTCAGACACAAGTATCAGTGTCTAGAAATACAAATAAGTAATTATTCATTAGCAGTATCTCCTCCTATTCACACACAACAGCCGAAGTATTAACTGATCGTTCTGGCTGACTAGCCAAAACAATTATTTGTTTCGACGAGGCCACTCCCTATTTACAGTCTGCACGAATTTTTCTCGGAAAAATTCGCTCACAACATAATTTGTGACAGTAGTGATTTCTTCATATTCCAGAAGCAATTTGTTCAATAGAGCGCTGCAGAATTATTTAAATCACAATGCGGCGGGCATTAATAAAAAATAATTACTAAGCCTAAAAGTATACAAAAATTCGAAGCCAAGGGATTGAAGTATAAACTAAACTTAAATCTAATACTATAAACTAAAACTACATATATTTAGTCCCTTTTCTTAAACTAAAGTAGTAGAAAATATATTAAAAATATTTAAAGTACTAAAAAGAATTTAAAGAATATAAAATAATAATGTTTGCAAATTTGAAAGTTAGCGCACAACCACAAGTGTCATACGATCG
>BMAO01000527.1:0-14481 GCA_019973975.1 Trichonephila clavata
AAAGCAAGGGTCGACAACCGTTTAGCTGTGGCGTGCCGAACCACAATCAGCATACCACACCTTAGGTAATTTTGTAAAATTCAATCCCCGCAATATGGCAAGCAGAGTTAAAGAATAAAAGTAAATAAAATAGATCGACAGTTTTATTATACATTAAATTTGCATCGTTTAAAGGGGGATCGTGTTAGACTAGTGGTCAAAGTTATGGATTCGTGGCAGGCGTGTTATATGTTTGAGCCCAGTACCGCTGAAGACGACCCGTATAGGAGAGTGATGCAGCACAAACGTCCTACAGTTGATGTTCTGTGGTAGTTTTTAGTTCAGGTTTAGTCCTGTTCACTTGAACATGGTTAAAATTACGAGTTCCGTTTCCAAAAGTCTTCGAGTAGCTGAACAGTGCGATACGAATATTTCCTCACTGAAGCATCGCTTAAAGATATTCCTAAATATAAAAATTATCATTATAAAATATATCCTTCTCCTTAACAAAAACTTTAAAAATAAAATTAAGCATACATTATGTATTATAAACGTATTTATTCAAATATGAAATAGATAATAGGAAATGTATAAGTTTTTCTCTTCATTATAGTTAAAGAAAAAGTTTTAATTAGATATGTAGTACAAAAATTTAGAAATCAGTGTAGAGATGCTATTTTTTTTCTTTCTTCAAACAGTTAGTGCTCTCCAGCAGTGGCATTCAATAATTTACAAAATGTCTATAAATTTGTCTTTAGAGCTGTCATTGAGATTTTATCGTAATTACATATTTTTCCATAATTCTGAAGGTGTTTTCAAATTTTTAAATTGATCAACTTCCATCCACCCAAAAATTGACAAATTTGTAATGGTGTGCAGAGTGTAACTGAAAATGGCACCACCATATGCTACGCGTTTCTTAGGATGACCCTTAATCTAGGGTCTGAATTATGGAGGTTGATGTGAAGTGACTCAAAAGGTAATGTGTTGATTAACTTGTTGTTTAAATCTATATTTAAAATACTGTGTCGGTCGCCAATAATTCCTGTGATTTTTTTTTTGAAATTGCCAGATTAATAAGCAATCAGTCACTAAGCATTTTTAAATGTCGAGCATAAATAGTAGAAATTTTTAGAAAAGAAACAGAATGGTTTATAGAAATCAATTCTACAATAGTTACTTTTTTGGTGTCATATATGTGTAGATAAAGCAGATTTTTCTCTGAATTTTAATTACTATATAAATACATAAATAAATATACTCCACTTAATGTTTGACAATAAACAGAACAACTGATAAGCAAATTATGGATTTTATAAAATCTCAATTGAGAAGGCAACTCTTGAGGTAATGACACGGAAAATCACAAATGTGAATAATTTTGCGAATAGACGATTTCTTTTTAGATGATAATAATCTCCTTATTCTCCATTATGAGGTTAACAAGAATTTTCAAACCTCACTCCGGTTCACGTTACATCGCATCACTAAAGATGAATTTACCGTTTCGAGTAAAAAATAGTGGTGGAAGCTGTGTGGTGGAAGGAACGTGGAAAAGGGGAATGGTGGTGTGTGTTGTAAATAATGTTAAATAAATAGATGACGCTGTAAGTCATCCGAGAGATGTATACTTATTTTGGCTTGTAGAGTCAGAGTATGTTATGTTCCTTGTCCTACGTGCATGTCAGTGGTCAAGGTATGGGATCGTGGCTGGCATGTCACGATTCTTAGCCCAGTACCACTAAATATCTTCTTGTAAGGGCGGAATGTGCGTTAAATCGGTCGAGAGCTCAAACATCCTCCCGTTGGTGTGGTGTGGTGGTTTGGAGAGAGTGTGCCAGCTCAGGTTTAGTCCTCGTCACTTGACCATGGTTCAAAATCACGGGGTTATTGTCAAAAGTCCTCGTGTAGCTAAACAGTGAGATAATAATATTCACTTACTCACACTGTGTCCATGTCTTTTGTGTTGTCTACGAAATAAACCAAAATGCCTAAAAAGACAGTGTGATTCATTGGATTGATATAAAAATAAAACGGATATAAGCGTATATTTGTCCCATGGAATTAAGGAACAAGAAATTTTAACAGTGCTGACAGATAGAGTTGAAGGGAGCAAAGTGAGTTCTGGAGATTCCTGAGTGCCTGCTTTGGTATTGGTCAAGATTGTGAAGTGAGATGGTTCAAGATTAGCGGACCTGAAAATGTTAAAAACTTAGGCTGAAAATCTTGCCTGTGTGAAAGTGCAGAGTTAAAATTAAAATTTCAGGAACAAATTATTAAAAAAATGTTTAAGAGAAAAAGTTACTAATTTAGACAATTATTTGCCACCAGCAAATGAAGAAATTTATTATTACTGGAGTTGTATTGATTCAAGGAGAAATCTCCTCTTATTAAGAATTATATTGGTACATACTTTTCAAGTTAAAAGAACATTGATATTATTTGTGATGACGAGGAATCAAATATTTTAAAAGCAAGTTCTTTATATAATTCTTGAAGGTTGGAATTTGAGTGATCTATGAATACCAGTTTCTACTGTACATGTTTGCATGTAGAATCATTCTTAAAATTTTATTTTGAGAAATTTCAATTAGTTTATATACTACTATTAACTGCAAATCCCAAACATGGCAAGCGGGGTCTCAAAAAGGTAGTGTAGAGAAGTAATATGTTGAGGAATTCCTGCAAACTCGTGCGAAATTATGATGAGTATTTATAATAGATATATTTTTGTACCATTCTTCATAGGTTATTTATTCGGAAACATTACAATTTAAATTATATTACGAACTTTTACTTCCTTATTATTTTTGAAGAATGATTTTCTCCACCAGCCTGTGAAGACATGTAAGAAAAACATTTATAAATTGTTTCCTAGGGAAAAAATATTTTTTTTTTTAAATGGGTGGATATCAATGTTGTAAACAAAGTTCAAAATGAAATTAGACATAATTTTTTATAAAATCCTAGACATTGTGCGAAATCATTATTCGCATTGAAGTCGTAAAACGTTGAGAGTTAATTTAAAAACGAATGAATCAGTAACTCCTGAGTACATAGTTCTAATTCACGTACGTAAAAATAAATTTTTATGAATTATAATTTAATGTTTTACATGTGTCTGTGTGTGACTGATCTAAAATATTTACAAACTATTTTTATGTTATGTGAATATACAAATCTTAATCATCATAGAAATTTAAACTCAAAGTTTTATCTTATACAACTTCCTAATTCGTATAGACATAAATCTTAAATGCAAGAGCTTTTAGCTATTGTAATACAAAACTGATCCGGAAATCACTTAAGTTAACTAGGTTTATCTGAGAACACCAGATTAATACGTTAACATGTAGAAACACGATTGAACGGACCTGCGACTTTAACAAGTATTCTATTCTGGTGGTCTATTAGCTTCAAAAAGAGTAATTTCCTCCCTTGCGGAAAAAAACCATTAAAGCATTTTTTGAAATGTCATCCTTTTTTACTCCCACATTAGACGACAAGTGACGCTCGTGCAATCATGGCAGGCAGTGACAAGTTGTAGAAGAATGCCATGGTGCCATCGTACAATCGCATGCCTTGTACAGACTTCAGCAGCTTAATCGACACAAGTTTAAAGTAAAAATCGAATTGAATTGAGAAACCATGTTTTGTAATTTCATAAGACAAGTACCAATCCAGGCGTCTTGTTTGTGATCACGTTGTGTGAAAATATAAAGTCCGTCTTCAAGAACTCTTGTGGGTCGGTTTAAGTTGAAACTTTTATTCCAATTTCCTTCTTAGATCCAAACCAGGTATGTAACACGTATTGATAGTTGTGAAAGAAGTAACTGAAACATCGAAATTTATAAATTATTCGTATGATGTGGTATACTTGTTTCGAAAGTAATTTTCTGTATAGTATACAGATAAAAATGCTAACTCAGAAATACAGACATTATTTGCATAAAAAACGTAATCTTCCTTTTCTATTCTTCACATTAATAATAATAATTTATTAACTAGTGAATTGTTTATAAAATTTGTAGTGAATAGCAACATCTGGTGTATGGATGGAATGGAACAGAGATTCATATGAAGAGAAGACTTCATGACGTATATTTTCTCTTTTTTTTGAATTTCACATCAAGACCATAAAAGTAATTTAACCTGCGTTTATTTGACTTGAATCCCTACCAACACTCGAATATTCTTAAGTGGAATCCATGTTATATTGAATTCATCGACTGTAAAAATACTAATTGAGAAATTAAAAAAAAAACGAATTAGCTCCAACATACTTAGATTCAGAAAATGTTGATTACATAGGAAATACGTCTATACGATTTAACACTGATGTATTTATGTTCAGCAAGAAACATATGTTAATAATTTAATATTTGACTGGTTTCGGGATCAAAAAAAAAAAAACCTACGAAAATATACTACTTAGAAGTGCCACTAAAAAAAATCTGAGAGAATTTATTTGTATAATTTTATAATTGTAAGTGTTTTTCTTTGTGTCTGCATAATTTTTTTCGAGACACTCTTGTGTTCTATAGTTTTGAGATATTTTTATTCTTTGAATATATATAATTAAACATAACATATATATTTATTAACACATCAAATATTTGATTAAAAAATCCTTGCCAGGGCCGCCGCGTGGGTATTAGGCGTCCTTGTTCAAGTTGAAATTAGGTGCCCCTTTATGGGGTTCTGTTGCACTCTTATAAAGTGCTTACAAATTATATGTGAAATACTCTTTCATAGTATTCGAAATTTGACTTTCGAACTGAAAAGCTTTAAATTTATAATATTAAAACACGTTTGTCTTATTGTTTTTTGTAATTATTTCATAAATTTTAAAACAAAACAAAGCAAAAATGATAGAAAATTGTTTAAGTAAAATATAAAAATTAGAAAATGTATTCAAATATATTGAATCCCCTGCTTTAGCAGCTACAAATGCTCGTATCAATTACTTTAATAACAATTATTTTGAAAAATTGTTTGGCATTGCGTAAAAATTCTATGCTTTGTTTCAAAGTCTTTAAATATATAGAGATTAAGCTTCAGAATAATATATTTAAAAAATTTTGAGCATATCATTTTAAATTCACACAATATTGATACACAATAATTGAAGCGAAAATAATTTTTTCATGCTGTATAAGGAAGAAAAACTCAAACAGATATTTGCTTAAAAATAAGCTCTATTTTTTGACTCACTAATAATTACAATAACTGATTGTTTGAATGATTGTGAGTTTCATATAATCAGATGCAGCACATGTGTATTGGCGTCCTAGTGAAAGACAAAGGGGGAGAATGAGAATATTTTAAAATTTCTTACATCGACTGCATTAATGCCAGTGGCGTTTTTGAAAATGTAATTAACTGCCTTTTTTTGTAAGCTATCAACTGCAACGAAAATGGCCAACAACCTTTAAGAAAGTGCGATAATTAAGCAAGAAACGAACATTACTTTATTATTTATATTCAACTGGAGTCGTTTTCAGAAACCTACCAAGATATAGCAGAAATCGAGAAAAAGATCCTAGTTAATTTTAAAAAAAAGAGATTTTATTTGTAGAACTTTCAAATTGCAAGTGGTTGTCTATGTGTTAATGTAATATCACCTGCAGACAAATACAGTTAGAGTTTTTTTTTGTGGGATATGGAGCAACAAAGGCTATTTTTTATATATAAATTTATTTGCAAAACTCATCATGCTCCACATTGCATAACATGAGGATTACAGACGTAAGTGGTAACAACATTATAAATAATAATACAAAAAAAAAACATAAAAAGGGAAAAAACATAATAAAGGAGGAAAAAAACATAATTAAGGGGGGGGGGACATAAGAAAAAAAACTTGAAAGAGACAAATCTAAATTAAAGGAAGGGAGGAAATACACAAATATAAAGAAAGGAGGTATCTATAAAATTTTAAAAATCTATACAGTAAACAAATTTTCTCAAGACATTAAGGCTTTCAGAACAATTGACCAACAAAGACAAAATGGGTGGCCAGGAAATACCCAAGCGTTTCAACTCCTTTTAAAAATTTTTCCTTTTACAACAATATAGATTACAATACAACAAGACATGTCCCGCGGTTTCAGAGCGTCCAGACCACAAGAACAAATATCATTACCAGTTAAGTTAAACCTAGATAAATAACTCTTAAAATTACCATGTCTTGTTAGAATCTGGGATAATTTAAATCGGTAACAAATTTCTTGCATTTTAGCTTTTGATAAATGGTCGGAAAAAGCCGTTTAGTGCACAAAGCTTTAGGTGAGGCCAGGAAATTTGAGTTCCAGTCGGAAACAGTTTATTCCCAAGCTAAATGCCTCCAGTGGGATGATGGCACAGACATAGAAAGGCTCATATCTTGGCAAGTTGCCTCTTTAGTCAACTGGTCCGCTCTATCATTGCCGAGATTTCAACTAGGGCCCCGAACATAAGAAAAGTGGATATCACAGTCTTCAAGGTTGTACAGAATAGACAAGTTTTTCTGTAGAATTTATATTGCTCAAATAATGAAGGGAAGAGAGCGTGTCGGTGCAAATAAGAAAATTAAAAGTATCGCCCTGACGGAGAGAGTCCTGAATCACTTTTACGGCAAGTTAATGCAGGTAGTTCGGCTTGAAAACAGAGCATTCATCACTTATTCGATGCTGGAAAGTAGCTTTTTCAATCCTTCCTCGTAAATAACCCCGAAGGCAAGACCAACTCTTCCATTCAATTTACTCCCATCCGCGAAACAAACAGTTTTATAATCTTGAAGGACTTCTCTTTTGAATAAGTTACAAGAGTGGTAGGCTTTCTGCATGAAGGGTGTGGCAATAATGAAATTGGAATCACCCCATCCAGCGTGGTAAGTCTGGTACTCAAGAGCTTTCCCGAACATTGAGATTGTTCAAAATAGCCAAGCTTACTATCCCCCTTCTGCCTACATTCGTGCCTTCCCTAACTTTGAAAGGCTTTACAATGCGAACGTATTACGTAGACTATGTACATAACTTACTTACGAATTTAAAAATAAATTGATTTCGTTTTTGTAATTTAAATTTTTATAAGAATTTAGGAAGTGGAATGAATAGATCTTTTGCATGATTTGTATAGAGTTATTAGTTGCTCTAATTTGAATAATTTAAAAGATTTAAATTAATGTAACTCATTTTCTCTTTCAAATTTCCTAGTCTTTTTTTCTGTACTTTTATCTCCGTACATTTGATACAGGTGGCATCGTAGCTGTACTACATCATAGTTTTTACTTTACATAGTATACGAGCCCACCCGCTTCACTGGGTATTTCATAATGTCATATGAATATTAATGTTTATATATATATATATATATATATATAAGACGTGGCCGATGGCAGGGATTCTTTAAAATGATCACTATTTTTGATGGCATTGGATGAGGCAGTCCTTTGAAATAGTAAATACACAATTTATTGAACATTAACATTTAGCGTTCCACATAACAATACGCACACAAGAAAGACATAAAACACAAAACAATCTGCAGCTGTTCACATGACGAAATACAAGGACAAAAGTGCCAAGATTGATGTCTCCATTAATCTCAGTGTATATATAGGCTGCTCAAATCATATTATTTGAGTGGGTGGATAGATGTAGTTCAAAATACTCTCGTTAAGCGGCTGGCTAACACTTATAACTAAAATTTGGGTCCTGAAGGGTTGTACCATTGGTAATTAAAATTAATTAAAGAATAAATTAATGGGTATTATATATATATATACATATATACACAGTGGTGGCCAAAATTGTGGACACTTTTTATATTTGTTATGTTTGCATGCTCATAGAAAATGTTACGTCACACAAAATTCAAAGTAATTTATTTCATTTTAAATAGAATTTGGTACTAAATTCAATATAAAAACAAAATGCAAATATTTACAGCGCAAAAAAATGTTATGCTGTAATAACTATCGATATACATTAAATACTGGTCAAAATTCCCAGCTTTAAGCTTTAGAAACCAAAAATTTACAGTATCATAAGAAACAGTATTGAAAGCTAAATTTTCATATATTTTTTGTGGCATTCAATTGTATTGTGTTTATTTCTGAACTCATAGTACATATGTTTTCTGATCTGTTGACGTAATAGCTACATTTTTAACACTTTTTTGGTGCACAAGATAATAAAGTTTTGACAAACAATGTACACAGTCAAATAGTTCCAACTTTCAAATTTATAATGAAAAAAGCCATTTGGAGAATGGTAACTACTATGGGAATGGCCGATGTTGGTGCGTAGGTATCTCCCATTGGCAGAAAACTTTTTATTCAACCCAAAACAAGCCTTTTCAAGGAATCAGAGATGTGTTCAGCATAAAAATCAATCTGGGACTTAAGTTAATCTAAAATGACTGAGCATTTCCACAGAACAAATGATCGATTCCAAAACTGTTTTGAAAGAACGTGCGCCAGCATTTAATCGGTTATAATAGAAGACTTTGAGTTACAGAAAAAAATATAAGCTGATAGACGAGGCAAAAAGAATGTATAAATCTAGCAACATACGGTAAAAATTGAAAATAAATTTTAAAATGTTATCTATTTCAACATTTGTTATTCCCACATTAGTCCAGGAAACACGAACGTGTTATCTGGGAAATAGTGGCTGAGGACCCTGATGCAATAAGGCAATCATCTGCATTTTGCTAGACCAAAATGATGAAATCCGTAGAAGTTCAAAGTCGTTATGGTAAGTTTTGGAAGAATTTTTAAGAGTGAAGTGCTATTTCAGATTTCATAGCTTTTGCAAGAATTGTCTTCGAAAATATTGTCTTCAACGACTCTTGTGGGGATTCATATTACGGCAATAATATACAGGCAATCAACCCTCACTTCTTAAATCCAAATCATGTGTAAAATACGTATATTTATATATAGATAGGAAATAGATGAAATAAAAAAAAATCATAAAATTTCAGTATGATCTAGTGTACTTGTAGCGAAAATATTTTTTTTTCATGCTTTACAATGATGAAACTGTAACTCATAAGTATAAGCCGATATTTTTTAAAAATAATTATCTTCCTTTTTCGTCAAAAACATTTATAATTGATTTATTGTTTATGAATTTTTTAGTCTGAATCATCTCCTGAGACATTGACGTAAAGTGGAAGAATGAAGGATTATGCTTTTTACCTGCCTCTCGACTATTCCAGCCAAGACTCAATGCAATACATCGAAAACCACTGCACGCTTCCACTGTATTTGCGACAGAACAAATCACTTACTAAGATCGCAACCCGTTTTTACGATGTTCTTGACAAAGAAGTACATACACAGAATCTACGATAAATGAAAGTTAAGCAATAAAGGAAAAAACGGTATTACAGGTATTCAACTTGTTTTGGTAGCAGAAACCTGTCCAGATGCATAACAATCGATTAGCGGAAGAGTGTTACACAAAACAATGTCAACAACTTTATTTGTACAATTTTACAATTTTAAGTGGTTTTTCTTATGTTAGTGGGATTGCTTTTGCTGAAAATATTGTTTTCTATAACTTTGATCGTTTTTCAATTTGACAACATTATCTCCACTTTGTGCAGAGCTATTTTCAATATTTGATTGTAAACTCATTTTATTAATTTAAATTAAATCTGTCACTGAGGTCAATATTTACATAAATCAGAAGATACAGTAAAAAATAATTTAAGACGCTTTTTTTTTTCTTGTTTGAAAAATTTAAGGATGCATATCGCGAAACGTTACATTTTATACTTTCAAATTTTTCGTATACATTTTTTTATATACCTTAATTCGTACATGTTATATAGATAGCATCATAACTCTAGTATACAGTGCAGTATTATTGTATATATTTTCCCATATATATTTTTCTATTTGTTACTGAGATTCATTTTTTCCCATTTTAATTTTTATATATTTGGGCCTTTTCGAATTTGTATGCTTGTGTTTCTCAAAATTTTATGCTTTTCCTACCTTCTTATTTTCAGGCATTCAAAATATTAACTGATAAATAACTATGCACACAATACCAACTAAAAAAATTTAAAAAATGATATTTTGCTCTTTTCTTAGGTACAGAAACGCCTTAAGATGCAAAAATATGCAGATCCTCAAAACAAAAATGTTGAGGTTTTGTAGTATTTCAGAAAGTGAAGTTCCGATTTTTTCAATTTTTGAGTCTGTATTCTTATTACTACTACCATTGTTGCCAATAAATCCTGTCAGATTTTTCATACAACAAAATTAAGCAATCGTCAATTAATCATCGTTTCTAAAATTCAATCAACATACATAATAGCTTTTTATTGAAAAAAATTGCATTATAAAAAAATATAATGTGTGTATGCATGATAGAAGTAAAAACATATTTTTTTTATTGAGCAAGAGTGTCCAATAGTTTGAATGCAATATGGTTTCTTTTACGACATTTTCGCAATTTACCTTTTCGTGGCCATTGATCGGGGGCATTGTTTATTTTATCTGTTTTCCTAAAGTGCAGTGTTTAATGCATTCTTATATATTTATAAATGACTATACGATTTAAATAATAATTAGTCTAATATTTAAAAAATTATATCTAAATTACTTATGTAGATTATATTTAAAAAATAAATGTGTTTAAATGGTACTTACGTACTATCGCCACAATGCCAACGTTCATGATAACTCGCCAAGTTGGCAAGCCTGATTTCCTATGTATCGTAGTCAAAGCACTGACAACCATGTGCTTCCTTTCATTAAATGTCCCCAATACCGTTGCAATAATACGTAAGTAATGTTTATATAACTTATATAACGCAATATACCACTAAAGGCTCTGAAAATTTATGCCCTGAGACTCATTCGTTTTTCGAAAATTCTTTAAGCGAATAATCGTTCACAATTAATGCATTCATTTTCTAGTTGTCCCATTTCTTTGCAAAACAGAAATTAAAACTGATATGGAATGGCATTTTTTCAAAAAATGATTTGTTGTTTGCAGAAGACATTTGCTTTATACAGCAGCCCCATATGAGTTATGTGTCTTTTAATTTCCCTGAAATACTGCATACGTTTGAAATGAGCTATTTCCAAAACAATATGCATGTTAGTTTAAGATGTATTAAGGGCACCGTTGATGAATGTTCACTTTCACCATGACTTAGCCCTTTATCTATCAATGGTACTTATAAGTACTACTCACTTTGAAATTACAAAGAAAAACAATTTTTTCGAATGCTCTGACGATACTTAGCAGGTATATTCTTTTAAATCCACTTTTCCAAGATATATGGCAGCACGGATTCTGTTATGAGTATTTTAGTGGGAAAGTGGAATAGTTTTATAGCAGAATTTGCATTTTCAGCTGACTTTTTGATCGGATTGTGAACATAGTTTTTTATACCTAAAATGTAGTTAATGTCAAAAGGTAAGTCTCTTTTTTTGTATTCTAATGGTACCTTAGAAAACTATTTGAGTATTTATTTTATGTGAAGAGTGTAAAATAATTTTACAACTGAATCTGTTCAATTAATTAATTAGCTCTAACATTAAATTTCTCAAAGTGGAGTATTTTGTTGTTTATACCTTAATTTGCAATGTTGTGATTCAAAAAAAATATTGCATGAAAAAAACTGCAGTAAATTATAATGCGATAGATACAGGATTAACTAATTAATAATTAATGAACACCTTAAACCTTTATAAATTTGGCTTTCATCCATCCTACCCTTCGACGACCTTTTAGCGGAATCTGTGTTATATATATAATAGATAGTCTGCATAAATGCTAAATGTACACTTGTCAACTGAACAAACCGGTTTACAGGATCGTTACCCCCTCGATGACGTAAGAAAATAGTTTAAAATATTTACAGGAAAAAATTAACAAAGAAATGAAAACTCTTATCTTCGAAAACTGGCTCCGTATCAGAAACCTTCAGAGCAAAACCTCTATATGGAGGATGTAATTATAACTATTTTAAAGTAAATACTCCATGAATTTATTTACACACATTCACAATTGTAAGTGGTTATTTTTGTGTTAACCTTTTACACGCCAATGTTCCAATATTAGAACATCAATTTTGAAATTTTCTAAAAAATTCAGTTTTATTCATATTGTTCCGTAAAAATTATTTTTAAGATAAAAAATCTGGATTGATTTTTTGAAATTGAAGTACTGTTGCTAAAGTAAATATTATCTCTGAGAAAAAATTCTAAATTATGCGTTTTTTTCTACTTTTGATGGGTAAAATTCAAAATTTCATATAAATTCAAAATTTAAAAAAATATTTTTATTATTTGTAAAAGTAATTAAAAATGATCATTTTAACTGTAGACTGCAAGATATCATAAAAAAATATAGTTATTTTTTTTACTATCGGTTTTGAAATTTCAATGTTCCAAAAATGGAACATTGGTGTGTAAAGGTATACTTTTTCACACAATGTGGTTATTACGTTTACAGTTCACAGAAGAGTGGGAAAATATTTCTGAATGATAAAAACTTATAGTATGTGTCGGAAGAAAATATTTATGACTTCACTTTCGTTTCGGCTCCCTCTCTCAACTCCCCTTTTCAACCGTTTCTGAACAATCTCAAGTGAATTTCTCAGCTGCAGCAAAACTAACACGTGCGTTTGTTGATAGATGTAGCGTATGTCTTATTTGGGGAGGAACGTCACGTAATAAGGTCTTATATTATTTTGTGTTTCGACAGTTACTGAATATCCATTACGCTGATAAGATGTTGCATTCAAAGCCATTCCGGACAGTAGAAGAGGCTTTGGAATATTTTTATACACTATCAGATGATACAGATCCTATTGATAATTGTCATTTTCCCCTAGAAGAAAGTGGGTGTTTGACTGACGAGGAAGATATCGATGAAGATACTTTTCAGTCTGTTCAGATACTATTAGTCATGCTTGTGGCAAAATCGAAATTTCTACAAGCATAGATGATGATGAAATACTTCATGTATGTCAGAAAAATACAACGAAAAAATGCATAGTGTGAAAAAAGATCGCTTGATAAATGTTTTCCTAGCTATACATTTACAATAAAATAGTTCAGGCATAAAGAACACAAAAAAAAAAACAATATATATTTTGTCTTTATTTCTCATTTTAAAGAATTTTCATAAATCTGTATTTTTTTTTTTTGCTTTATTGTACTATAGCTTTGAGAATTTTGATATGAAGTTATTTGTTTATTTCTTTGTCCTACTGATGTTTTCCTTTATTGTTTCTAATAAGTGATTGTAATTTTCTGAAATATATAAATTCCTGTTTATAAATTATATTTTCAACTGAATCTCTTTTATTTTGGAATTATATTTAGATGGTTGCTTCAGATGTGGCGCCAACAGGGGACACCCATTGGAACCCCCCCCCCTCTTCTCCCATCGGGGTACATTTAAAAAACTCGGCAGGGAAAAAATGATAGATTTTTCTCTTTCACACACGCAAATTTTTAGTTCTTTTCCCCAATTTAATTTTTAGATTTTCAAGGCCCATTTCAATTGTTTGTCGGGTATCATGCCCCCCTCCGTTGTAGGGGGGGTGAATGATAAAATCCGATGGGAAATGTTTAATGACACTCTGGTTAAGATACTACTTCTTAAAAATGTATATAATAACTGATTTTTGAATTAAAATGTCATTGGTCGTACTCTTAAAAAACATGTGAAAAAACTAAATGCTAACCGCCAATGTTCCATTTTTAGAACATGCTAAAAATCTTAAATAAATTTTTTTTTTGAATTTTTTTTTTTATAGTTTTTATGTTTCAATTTTAATTTGATTTTTATCAAAATTTAGTTAATGTTACCTTTCATTCATAGTGTGGCGTTTAAAAGGTAAATGTGATTTATTTTACAAACTTTGATTTTCTACAATTTTGAGTAATTTTACAATTTATAAATATTACGTGCACCATACATGTAAATATATAAATTATTTTAATTTTAAATATTTTTAAAAATTTTTTAGAAGTTTTTTTATTTTGTAAATTAAGTGTTTCTTTCAATGTTATCAGTCATTGAAATGAGTTGATAACTTGAAAAACTCTACTGGAGTTAAATTATGTATTTGTTTTGTATAATTTTATGATACTTACTCGTATATAGAGAGAACAACACATTTTTTCATTTAGCTTACGTATACTTTTAGCTTCGAAAGTATTATAGAGATCGGATAGATTATAGTTTTTTTACTGTTTGTTTTCGCATTGACCTTTTTCCCCAATTTCTAATGTGTAAGTATACACAATCTTTATTTCGAATAAAAAATATGAGATTTGAGATAAATGATTAAATTAAAAAATGAAATTATGATCATTTTTATTTTATTGAATCCGCTGATATCTGCATAACTCATTAAATCAAGGTCAACAACCGTTTAGATGTGGCGTGCCAAACTAATTTACCAATTTGATCAGCGTACCACACACACCTTAAGTAATTTTGTAAATTCAATCCCGAAATATTCCAAGCAGAGTTA
>BMAO01000528.1:0-49488 GCA_019973975.1 Trichonephila clavata
GAACATATGAATCAGATAATACCTACAGGATCTAAGCATCTTATGGTCTCTCTGTAAGATTTAAATTTTTACTATAAACAATTTTTCATTATTTTTAATGACCAAATGTTAATAGAGTCAGGAAAAATGTTAGCATTTAATGTGTGTTTACTGTGCTTTGAGGTATCACCTAACGTTTCTGAATTAATGTTTTACTGAAATTATTATTTATTATTTTTTCTATCCTTACTGTTTTGTGTAGGAAAGAAATCGAGCAGCCAGAAAAAGAATTAATTAAATAGAGAACGAGGAAGGTGTTTATGCTGTAAAAGTGGTGAATTTTAAATATCTGATATATTAAGCATTATATATATATATTAGTAAAATAATAATCAAAACTTTAATAATATCTATTATGAAATTTATTTAGTCAACGTTATGTTATTTAAAACCTGATATCTAGTAAAATTTATGTTTTTCTTTCATATTTTCTATACGTGTTATTAAAAATATGATAAAGGTAATGAATTAAGAATTCGGCTCTAGCGGCAACAGCTTTTTTAAAGTTTATTGTTACAAACACCATGGATTTCATAAAAATCGGTAAGAAAAAGTGTCATAAGCCATAACTTTTCGGTAATTGTAAGCATATTTTAGATTTCAGTTCATAGCTATTAATAACTGTGTTAAATACAACTTCTGACAATAAAGTTCGGTAAGTAACCTTGTAACATTAACGTAGATGAAATACTAACGAAAGTTACCTTACTGTCCTTCGAAATAATCTCCTCCCATAACAATGCATCCCTGAGATCAGCTATACATTTCCTGGAATTTTGCAAGAAGTCTTCTTTTGGAATGGAGTTCAAAAGCCTCGTCGCGTTTTGCTGGGTGTCAAGAATGTCGTCAAATCTCTTTCCTTTGAATGCTAGTTTGAGTTCTGTGAAAAGGAAGAAGTCTGGAGGATTGAAATTGGCGAGTACGGTGGATGTTCAATTTGCAACACGACTATTTTGCCAGGAACCTTTTGATGATATTGGCTGTGTAATGGTGAGCAATGTCATGAACAAAAAACCATGAACCTTGTTGTGCGTACTGGGGTCGAACCCTGGGTAGAAAATTCATGAAACGCCTTAAAATTTGAATGTACCTTGCAGCATTCATCGTCGTTCTTTCAGATAGAAATTTCTTGTGGATAATGACTTGACTATCAAGAAAAGTAATGAGCACCATTTTGATGCATGATTTTTCTGCTCTGAAATTTCCCCGCCAATGTGATGCAGAAGAACGCCATTACATGCTTTGTCATTTTGTTTCAGGTTCGTTCATAGTACACCAGGACTAATCCTCAATGCCAATACATTTCAAGAAATTTGATGTCGCAACCGCCGTTTCGACAAAATCTTGTGAGCCTCTGAACGTGCCTACTGATCCCTTGACTGATCGTCAGTCAAGGGATATGGTACAAGTTGACAACTCATTTTTCTCATCCCTAAATTCTCGGTAACGAATTGACGCACGGATTCACAGTTAAAATGCAATTAATCAGCTATCATGCGCACAGTTTTGATGATCATTCGTGATTAATTTCTTCACTTTTTCAGTGTTTTCGTCACTGATGGAGGTCGCTGGTCTTCCGCTACGGAGGTTGTCAGAAACACTTTTCTTGCTTTTCGAAAATGGGTGAAACACTCGTACACACACTTAATGGACAGTGCTTGATCCTCATAAACCCGTACGAGCACCACATAAGTTTCTTTTGGTGTCTTGGAAAACTAAAAAAAAACATTAAACTGATTTTTTGTTCGTTCATTTTCCTGTTCGCAGAGAAGAACCAACGCACTAAACAAGCACTTTTTAAAACAAGTATTACGCGGAGCGCAAACGACGCTCAAATGAGCAATCTAGGGGGTGGGGCAGATAGTCAAAACCAGCCGCTACGCATGTGCAGCGTTTTGTTTTGCCAGTGTTGCCAGATCAGACGTTCTGTCTTCATTCACCGAAATTTTTTGTCAGAGGTTGTGTACAAAAATAATTTAAATAAATGGCATTAAATTTCATATGGAGTGTGTGGAATTTCGGTATTACTTTCATTAAATTTTATTTAAAATACCTCATTTTAATAAATTTCAACAGTCATATGATTTACAGATTGTTGCATTTTGTTGTGTGATTTAAGTCATAAGCACCATTTAAGTCATAATATACTTAAAACATTAATAACACGACATTTTACGAAACTTGTGTCTGAACGTAGACAGTAATTTTGAAGAATATGTTTATCAAACATTAAAAAAGTTAATATTTATACTAAGCCTTTGAGTGTTTTTATGTATTAAATAATAATTACAAAACCTAATAATAACTTATATATCGAATTTCTAAAATTACATTTTAAAGTTATTTAAACACATACATATATCAATGTAAACATTTAATAGAAATCACAATGCTGAATTAATAATTAATTTATAAACCAGAGATTATTTAATGACACTTTTAGATAAGATTAACTTAATGAACTGAGCTAAAAATGATAGTTTTTGTTTTCTTTGCATGAAAGAAAAAGAAAAATATATTACATTTTGTTATTGTTATGAGTTTTGGCTGCTTTATTAGTACTCATTCGTATGTGCATGCAGATATTCTGACTCAAGAGCTTTCACCAGCGTCATCCAGATCTTCTAAAAAGCAGAATAAAACATTTCTAGGAATCCAAGTGCAGCCATCAACATGAAATTTATGTTTATTGTAAAGCTATTTTCTAATCCAAAATATACTAAATTATCTTGGTACGTGAAATCTCTTTCTTTAAGAGAATTTGTATGGCCATAAAGAAGTTAAAAATATCAGAAATGCAGACGCTATAAATACATATTCCTAAATTACTACCATAGTACACTAATTAACATTCTTCTTACATTGCTTGAAGTTAACAGAATTCCTGTGTTGTACGGAGAGTACAATGTTTTCCCGTGTTTTCTCCTGATTAATGCAAACATTAAATGCAAACACTCTTCTATTTCTAATTACACTAGTACACTACCACTTTTCCTTATATTCATTTTACCGCAATTCTTTTAGTTTCCTTTTTCTACTTTCTGACTTTCACCCAAATGTTTCACTGCGTCCTTGTACCACAGTTGCACATTTAAATGACAATTAGAACTATTTAACCTTTTTTTCAGTTCGAACTTAAGGAGAGGAAGAAAAGTCTCATGAAACAATTTATCCACCCACATGCGACTTACCTTTCTTTTTCTTCTGGCAAATTGAAAATTGTACCAGTATGTGCAGAGAAAGAAATGCTATTAATTATTATCAGAGGTTTATGTTCTCGATGAAGAGCTAGTTCCCCTGAGATAAACTAATTACTGCCATTCCTTAACATTCTATTTTAGTGAGCTTGCACTTCGACATTTACGAATCGTAAAAATTTTCTAGAAAAGAAAAAAATTTATGCGTGACGAAGTATTTAGCTTTTCTTACATTAGTAAAATGTTGTAAGCACATATTTTGTCTGTGCTAAATATAAAGTAAATTAATTTTTTTGTTGTTTCTTACTTTCAAAAATCATCCCGCTTCTTTAGTATAAGTAATGTAAATATAATGTTATATATATATATGTTCCTAAACAACTATTATTTAAAGAGAGATTTTAGTAAATCTTAGAATTTAATATTTTAGGATTTCTATTTTGAACGTTTTTGTTTATTTCTTTGCGATGCAATAGAAAAAATTGTTGGTTGCTTGGAATCAGAGACTATCAATTTCAGACTGAAATAGAAAACTATAATGTGCTACACTGTGTTTTTTCAATATTGATGCCAAATATCTGAAATAACACTTTTGAAATTTGTAAGAATGTATATTAGCTAACACTAACTTTTTTACTTTTTCTCAAATATTCATTTTACAATTCAGATTAAACAAACAAAAAATGTGAACGAAAAAAGATTTTATTTGCTTTAACCTTTTTTTCTTATAAAGAATTATATTAAACGTCCATTTTAAAATGCTAATATTTTCCTCATCCAGGACAGGCTAATTCAACTCAGCTATGTAAATCCTTCTGTCATTTTTTCACCTTTTTTAGATGTTACAATTTTATTGCATTTTACATTTCTTGTGAGAAGGATATTATTTATTGAAGAAGACATTTTGCGCACACAATTGCTATTCTCATATAATATCCACCTGAATAAATCACATGTTTTGAATTTTTTGGAATATGTTCAGCAAGGTATCTTACAACAAACACCACTTTAAATATAATGTTTTAAAATCTTCTGCAGGAAAACATTCTTTTCCTCCATAAATGACAAAATCTATTTCTAGCTGAAAATATGTAATTTTTCAGTCCGGCAGGGTTAGACGTTCTTGGAACATATTGCTTGAATAAACAACATTATGTATATGGTATCGCTTTTTCGTCTAGCGAGATATACTTCTGTCGAGACATATTTAAATATTTTTTCACGAACTGGCTTCAAAAGAGTTAAATTAAAAGTAAATTATTACAAAGTTTGGGGGAATCTTTTTTAGTACTACTAAGTATGTTTAATTATGTTTATGATCAAAAAAAGTAATTCAATAAAGGCGAACTAATTATCTCTAAAATATATTAAAATTAAACGAAACACATTTGTAAAACTTAATAGTAGGTTATGAAACAAATTATGAGTTATTTGGCTCAATTTAGTGCTTATAAAAATTTAATTATTTCTATAATCAGAAAAAGGAGCCATTGAAGGCCTAAATAACGAAAAATATTTAATGAGAAAGAAAAACATATAAACGTATATTGCCATTAAACTTAAAAACACTACAGATAAAAGTATATACTTGAACAATCAGAAGTAACTCTGTAATAACTTAAAGTTCTGAAATACATTAGTGAATGAAAGAAATTAGGATAAAACTATGTTTCTTCATTACCGATTTTTACACCACTTTGAAAAATGAAGTCAACATGCATGGCGTTGGAAGTAAATCATTATAATATGTCAAAATTTATCGCAGTATAAAATTTAATAGATTTTAAATTATGTAGTTAACTATATTCCACAAATTTTAGAGTAATAAAAACATCAACTATTTAATGTTATTTTGAAAATTACTTAATTTTTCAACCAAACGGCTTTGAAGTTATTGTGCAAAAAAGTCCGAAAAAACAACATGACTTAAAAATAAACTAATTTGGTGCAGAATTCACCCTAAGAGAATTAAACTGCTATATTTTTTTCCAAAAGAGTTATGGTGATAAATTCATACTTCCTAAAGCCTATTTTACCGTTAATTGGTTAATTTAAAAATATTACTTATTTTTTATAAGGTCATTACAGTTTCAGTGGAAATTGTGATTATTCCCATACTATATCAGTTAGGTAAGAATTATTGTTTTATTTCGTTTCTATATAGTTTCTACAATTATAACCTATTTTGAGGATAAATTTATTTCTATTGCTGTAAATATTTATTATAAAATCTACTATTAAGACAGCGTTTCTCAAACTGTGGGTAACGCTCCCTAAGGGAATAGGATTTAAAACAATTATGTAATTATTAGTAATATTAAATATCCCGGATATTTAATATTACTTGTTGCTCACATTTAAGGGGATATAGTACACTAATAATCATTAAACTGTCGAAAATTTTTATTGGCTTATTTTATACCTCATTTCTTTATAAGCACATGCCTGCCAAATTTCAGAGCTTTACCTGTATTTTTCATTAAGTAATGGAGCAATGTTTGATGCTAAACAGCAACTACCAAGTCTACATTTCAGATTATCTGCTATAAAAGAGCCGTATAAAAAGTGAATTAATTATTTTTCTAATGCGCATCAATGAGATTGACATTATATATGCAGTAATAAATCATTTTAAGAAAGAATTGTGCAATTCATGCAAAAATTCTAGTTTGTGAATTATTTACTGAAATCAAATGGATCTGGTCAAGATTTAAAAGGTGTGCGTGCTTTTTATGATATTATCATGAATGAAATTAAAACTTCAAAACGGATTCTCCCAAAGCACAAATACTAAATCTCATTTTGATAGCTCAGATAATTAAAAATCTATAATTCGCAAGAATAGAAAAACTCTCCCATTTTTATATATTTGTTTTTGGTGATATATACATATCCCATGACTGCGATATTCAACACTATTATTATTAAAATATTTTAAGGTATTTATTTAAACAAATGCACATATATAGTTCTTAGATTTACCTATAAATTGTTATTTGATTTTGCTTTTATTCGTGTACAATATTTAACTTTCGAAGGCTTTTAAAATCATGGAAATAAAAAGTAAAGGCATAAACATCTTTTGTACGTGTTGTGCATTAGCTCTGAGCATGGAATTTGCTCTGAAGTGTGGGTATTTATTTTTTATTATAATTATTAAGATAAAGTTTTATGAAATATTGATCTTCCATTCGTTTTTTCTATGCTTTCATTATGGCAGTATACTGTTTAATTGTTCTACATTTGTGCAATTTTTTACAGTAAGTAGCTTTAAATAAGCTAATTAACAGTTCAAAAAAGTTTCAGACTATTCGATGAATATTATATCATTCAGGAATGAAAACTTCAAACTCATATTTCTCCATGTTGAATTTTTGTACATATACTGTTATTCAAAACCCTAAGGCTTTTTTGATAATTGAAGTATTGGTTTGAAATTTTTTTATACATGTTCTGAAATGTATATTTGTAAAACTGTGCATGGAATTAGCTCTAAAATATTTAGTAATTTTTATAAAAAATTTCAAAATCAAAATTTATGTTTTTTTGAGAATTTTTGAGAGTTTAACTATAAAAAAATTCTTAAAAAATTAAAGAGCAGCAGCAGAAAAAACCCTTTCACAGTTGTATGTAGTATATTATAAGGTACTTGGAAAAAAATTTGAAAAAAGAGATGTATTTAAAAAAAGCCTTAAGAATTTAAAAAATTTTTTTTAAAAAGTTCAACAAATTTAAATTTTACAAATATTTTGCAACAAACTAAAATTTTTGTATGGAATTATAATTAAATATTAACCTTTATAAAATGCAATTAAAAATAAATATCAGTTATTAAAAATTAAAGAAATTTGAAGATGGTACCATATCGCATTAATTTTGTAACATTTGACTTTAGTTTGTAATAAACCTTTGAATTTCTTTAACTAAAGGAGTTGATATTTGATTTATTTCCTCTCAATATTTCATTCCTGTATCACGTGAGAACTTGTAAATGTTTTTTTATTTAATCTGTAAATTTAACGAGTAATTTTGAAATTAGCATCGAAATTCCCAATTTAGTAAGCATATCGCAAATTCTCTATTAAAATATTTCAATGTAGCTACAGAAAAAAATCTGTTTTGCGTTAAACATTTCTGAGATAATTTACAATTGAAACTTTTTATTAATATTTGTCATTGAGTGTAAAAAGGTGCACAAATTAAAAAACAATTAAGTAAAAAAATCTTAATTAAAGAAAAGTATTATGTATTTATTACCAATAAATACTCTTATCACATGTGACACTATGCAAAACTGAAACATGCAAAAATAATAACAGCTGGAAAAATTTGGATGACTAAGATAAATTACTGATTTCCTTGTGAGGATTCATATCCTTCAGCTGGATTAAATAAACTGCATTTAGTGTGTCCTTTATCATTCTGTCAACTCCATTTCTGTATAATATGCAGCAGAAGCCTATCGATTACTAGATAGTGTCTGCCCGCACTGCTGGAAGGAGGATGGTCATTTCCAACAGCTCTTAGACTTCCCGCTTGACGGAACACGTATACCTAACCTTCTCATCCCTAGGGGTGCGAATTAAGCGAGGCTTTCATTTCCACTTCCGTAGCTTCCTATGATATTTCTTTGAAGAAATCTTTTCCTTCCGAAGTATGGGCAATGAGATATTATAGCGTATGCTTTCATTGAGCTTTCATCACTACTTTTTCCCCCTACTCTTATCTGTATTTCCTTCCTCACTGCGCTAGTGGCTCTTCTTCTGGACTTTCTAATGGCCATGGTGGTGTGGTCTCAGAAATTGCTTTTTATTCCAATATATATATATATATATATATATATATATATATATATTCTATATAGAAATATGGGTCGTTTTATAATGGAACCATGATAGTAGATAAATGCTATTAATGTTAATACTGTTTTCAAAGTGACAGAATTGAATGTTGTTATCTTTTGTGTAAGGCCCAAGTCTTTTTTATCTATAGTATTGTTTCATAAGAGTGAAAATCGTTAAACATGAAACTGAAGGGACGGAACTATTTTTTTGTGTTAAAAGAATTTAATGTTAAAGAATACAGCAATAAAAATAGTATATCGACAAAATTAACTTTATTAGAGTTTATTTTATTTTCATATATATGTATAGCAGACGCATATATTTAATAAAGGTCAATTAAATAGGAACATTCATAAGAATTTAAAGAAATTAAATACAAAAGTTTTTTGAAAAATAAAAAAAATTATCGAGTTTTTGGAAAATAATCTGATATTTTTCTTTGCATTATAAAAGTATAATGCAAAAATTAGCATCAAATTGTCAAAAATAATTCTATGTCATCCATTTTGTTTTTCATTTCACAATTTTATATAATGTGTGCATAAGTAACTTTGCATACTACTTTACAGGACGTTTTTTTTTTCTTTTGATAATGTAGGAACAGGAACTGCATTATTAATTTGATTTTCATCGTTGGAGAATCTGCATCTGTGGTATATTTTAAACTTTGAATTAACTCCAAAATGTCTGTATCTGGCATGATTGAGGCTGTACATCCGTTATCATCATCTACTGCAATGAATTATTCCGATGATACAATATGGTACTCCAATCTGGCTGGTGTTTACCGTATTTTGTTTATTCGGAGAAGGGAAATTTTTTCGTGTTAAGTGATTTTCGTTTCATGTTAAGAGAAAAAAATTGCATGAAATACATAGTTATTAGTCAGGACCGCTGAATTATTTCGTGTTAGCCGATATTTCGTCTCAGGCGTTTTCGCTTTAAACGTATTCCACTGTAATAACTGACATAGATTACAGGTTTTATATAATATTGCATTAAAAAAATAAGATTTTACATCTACCTATTAGGAATGTACGTTAACAACTGCCTACAAGGAAAGATGTTCTATAATATGAAGTTTGGAAGAAAAATAATTTTAAAAAAACAATTTAAAAATTTATAATTGTTTGAAATAGGTTAAATTTTAATGGAAAAAAGTTAACTTTTGTTTGATAAATTTATAAACAAAATAAAAATAATTTTCTTTCATTATAAATAACCAGAATTGATGATAATTAATGTTAATACTGAGTAGCGATAAATACAATTTACAGTGCAACATTTTAAAAACCGAGTTTTCTCTAACCCCACAATGTCGAGTCAGTCCCCAATCTGAGGTTTCTTCTGGTCTACCTTTTTTTATCACACAGAGCAATTTCGACAATATTTTTATTTTTTTTCAGAATGCTAAAAAAGCTGTTAAATGTAGCAGCTTTCGTAGTATTTAGTGGATGTCCTTTCATCGCAATAATTGTTAAAAATTATTAAAATGCCAGTCTTTTTAAACAAAATTTGCTTTGATTTTTTTTTATATAAAGTACATCAAATACCTGAAGTTCATTCCCCTTGAGTCAGTACTTAACCAATTTTTTCCCCTTTATTTTTACTTAATCTAATTTTCTCCCACATATGTACGTTTTTAAATTCTGAAGCAAAAAATTTCAAACTTTCTGCTTTTAAAACTAATATATATGATCACATATAGTAATTTAATTAATTTCTGATATAATTAAACATGTTTTGGACTGTTGAAACATTTTTCCAAGTAAAAAACTGAATAAAATAGATGCACACTCTTTTTTATTAGCTTCATAACTTAAGCGTATTAATTCATAATATCCACGCATGATTCCCAAAAAATTTCAGTCGTTTCAAAAAGAATTGAAACATCTCTTTTATCAAAAAAATAAATAAATAAATGTATGTTTTTGTAAACCTTTATATACTATGACTATAAGTTTTTTTAAAGGGGCTCCTGGGACCTTATTTTACTATAATCAGGATTAAAAGAACTCTATTTTTTTGGAAATAACTTAGTAGCAAAAGAACTGACTTAATATTGCCAAAAAAAAAGAAAAGAAGAAAGAAAGAATATTTAAGGTGTGCTTGTTGTTAAAGTTATAATATTTTCTATATTCTATTAAAATATATATTTCCCTGGAGGCCTAGGGTAAATTCCTATGGTAGAAGTCTGTCTTGGATCATTTGCCTGTAGGCCTTAGCTGAGCATAATGGAATTAAGTATTCAAATGAAAGATCTAAACTAAATTTAATGTGGTGTATTCCATCTAAGCACCAACGATACACAGGAACATGCCTTGGCTCTCTATTGGAAATCAAATGTAATCGTGGCTCCAAAAATGCTAACAAGTTGCCACTTGAAATGCCTTTCCAATGATAGTGGCAGAAAAATCCACCACACTTGTACGAATTGCTGTGATCCTCCAGCTTCACCAAATCACATTATGAGATGCATTGAACTTTCTTAAGGGGACTTAATCATCCGATCCTCTTATTATTACAGATTTTTTGGTAGTCAAAACTTTCTAGAGCACTGACATATGTCAAATCTTTGGAGAATTAGAAGCAACAGCCACCGTCTTTCACTGTACATGCAACTCTTGCAACTAACCATTGGATGAGACATGACCTCTTTACCATACAGTCTGTAGGCGTTCATGGATGACGGACACATTAGTCTCATACGCCCATTTTTACCAGTTAGCAACAAGTAGTTCCACTGACGGTTTATTTTTCAGTACATGTCGAGAGAAATTCGTGGTCTGTACTTGAAATTTCTTGGGCACAATGGTCTGCTGCCTCTTTTTCAACAATTGCGCGTGTGTCCTCTCTTCTGAGCTAACACTCCATCCATCTTTGAACCAGCAGTGAATGTCGTTTCCTATTGTGCGATTGATTTTTTCACCTGCTGTACCTTCTTCCTTTTAAATAAAAAAAAGATTAAACTTTCTTTTGGAACGTTTGTCGTATATATATACAAACTTTTTCAAATTAAATTACAAGAATACAGTTTTAATTTTTCATGCGTGTAATCATATTTATTATAATTGTACTGGGAATTTAAAACAGAATAACTTTTAATTTTAATAATAAGTTAAACAGCTATTTTTTTATTAATTCAGTAAATTATTCAGTAGTAATGGCAATCTCATAAAATTTCATTCTCCAGAGAAAATTACTTTCACAATATTTGAACTGATTCCATTAAAAAAAATCCAGACTATAAATTTGAGACAAGTACATCCAGTGCAATGTGGTCATTTTCTAATCGAATTTACATGTCTAGACGGAATAACATCATGAAAGATACACAGATAAAATAATTTCATAACATCTCTTAAAACATTCTCAGAAAAATTGAAAAAGGCAAGGATTTTTGCAACACATTATAAACATATACTATTGAATATTAAAGTTAAGCAACGTATTGCTTGTTAAAATGTCTGTAATTCGACCAAAATACTCTAAGAAAACCATTAAAAATAAATTCTTATGAGAATTAAAACTAAAGTACAGAGTTAAGGTTTTGAAATTGATGAGATTAGAAGTTTAAACATAGATTGCTCCAAATTCTATAAGAAGTGTAGAGATAATTCATATATCTCAAATGCTGTTTTATTTAATAACATTATAACACTTTTGTGAAAAGGAAGTTTAAGTGCAAGAAAGTCAATTGAATTACTAAATATCAGACACTCAAAATGCTTTCTGATATTGACTATTTTCCACACTTTTATCACATTTTCTGACATTAACATTAACATTTAAGGTTCCAACTACTTGTGAAAAGTTTCTTAAAAAATGGAGATATGGAGATTTATTTTGTGGTTTTTAGATTTTTTTAGAGCATTTAAAAAAAAACATGCTAAAATTAAGCAGAAAAAAGAAAATTTTTGTTACTAAAATGGGAAAAAAATTGGTATAAATTTACAAAAAATAACATAATTGGGGCCCATTCTGTACCAAATGTTTATAAACAAATTTTAAATTTTTCTATTCTTATGTGCTGCCATGTTATTCATTTTTGAAATGACCTTCAAATTAAGAGATTTTTTAATATTTACAAAAATTAGAGCACTTTATCTTAGTTATTATATGAAATTCCTTAAAAAAAGTGATTATATTAACATTAGAGACTGTAAATTTTGTAATAAAACAATGATTGATAAATCTGAAGGTTAGAACACTTCTACTGTTAAACAGAACATATACAAAAATTTAAGTTAGTTATATATTCGAAACTTTTTAAACAATCTCGATCGTTTGGGCATTTTCATATAAAAAAAAGAAACACAGTTCAACCAAATTGCATTTTACAGTATGGCATCATGCTTAAAGTAATGGCATCTGCTTTTACTAAAACCCTTGTAGTCGTTGTTCTAGTGAACGGAAAATAATAAACTTGGTATTTTTAAAACCTAATAAGATGGCCTATAAGACAAAATTAGAAAAAATAATTTGTCAATTTTTAGCAAAATTTACAATTTTAGGATAGTTGGATACCTTAAGGGCATGAGAATTCTTAATTAAAGCACTTAACGATAAATTAATTGTCAAATTACCATCTACCGGTGATTTATAGAAATACAAAGTAAAATTGGAACAGCAAAGGATGTCTCTTCCATAGCAAGAAGACCATGCCACATATCAACTTTTGACTTCTTAAAAAACAACATGGTGTGTTGTTCGTGATACTGCAGTTTTTGTTCTCTATTATGTGTACAACTTCTCATATATATATTTTTCTAATAGAGCATTCTGTTTAAAATAATAAATAGAAATCAAAAGTATGTATCATATTTATCAAGATTTATTTTGCAAAGCTGAAAAAGTAAAATAAAATAAAATTGTAAAATAAATTGATTTTGGTGGGGGGGGAAGAGGAGGGGAGTGCTTTTTGAATTTTCCTACGGGAACAGTAAGTATTTTCCGATCATTTTATATTCCAAAGCCATCAGAATAGTTTTACCAATAGGCGTGCAAAGAAAATAATCGTAATTCGTAAGGACGGATATATACGTCTGGTTGAGCGAGTTGCATGTATACGCCGGAGGACTTAAGGGGTTAAGATTCTGTTCAAAAAGTTACCAAAATTAGAAAAAAAAACGTGCTTTATTTGTGTAGGCTTAAATAAAAAGAAATTTGTTTATCTATGTGAATTATTAGTGTTGACATTCACAAATATACTTTTCCAAGGAAAGTTTCTTCACAAAATAAAGGTTTGCAATAGCGAAACGCATGAACTGATGAGCTGAAAACACGAGATTGCAGTTACCATGTGACTATGACGTCACATGAATTTAGGCGAATACTTAAAAATCATTTGTTTTGCTTTTGATTTTTTCCTTGAAATTTTTATACAAAATATAGTTTCAGTTGTTGTATAAATTTATAAATAAATAACTAATTAAATTAAACGGTTAAACTTCAACAGTCCTCGAGTTGACACGACATACATAATTTAATTATTCCTGATCTTGTCTTTCAAGTTATGGTATTTTAAAAAACTTTTAAAGTGGTGAAATATATACGGGTATCACGTATCTTCTCTGGAATTTACTATACAATAATTATGTTAGTAATACAATTTAAATTCTTTTTTTTTAAGAAAAATAAAATTTCTTGACATTTCTCCATCGTTGAAAAAATTACAGAAGTGAAATAAAAGTCCAGAACTCCAGATAATTGATTGTACTTTAATATAAACACACCCACTTAACTTGTTTTCAAAATGAGACTATTTTTTTTAAATTTCTGATTTAATTTCTTAATTTCCATCAAACTCTAATCCAATTTTCTTGGAACCCTGCAGAGCATTTAATCGACAATTAGAATCTTTTACTTTTCTTTCAGCTTCTGAGGAAAATTCGGCGAAACAATTGGTATACCCGCATATAGCCAGGTTTTCGTTCTGTGGTGTATGTTAAGAACTATGCAAATAAGAGCAACGAAGAAAAAAAATACATATTTATCACCTGTGGGATATGTACTCGAGAAAGCTATTTTCCCTTAAGATAAGCTAATTACCATGAGTCATTAGCTTTCTTTTTATGGAGTTGACAGCTCGACCTTTTCCAGATACAACCATATGCCCTTCTAAGAGGAAACGTTTCTGCCAAAGATAGTGTAACGGAAGTTCTGTTAGTCCATTTAACTTTTGAAGCAATATCTTTTATACTTATACCTTTCGAATAAAGTGTTGTACTTTTAATTTATAATTTTATTCTTTTTACTTTAATACAGTGTTTTTCAAATTGTAGGAGATGCCTTCCCTGAGGGGAGCGTGATAAATCAACGACAGAGCCGCGAGCATTTTGAAAAGTCGAAAACAAAAGATTATCTTAAAAGGTTATAAGTTTATTGAAATTAAACAAACAAAATACATTCAGACGTAATCAAATTTTTAAAAAAAACATGGACATAAACATGATACATTTATGAATGTATCACTACTGCACAATGCATTTTACAATTAATTTAACACGTGGTCTTGTTATATAAAAAATTATATATAAAAATGAACACATATCTCTTAATTATTTGTAAGGTTCATAAGAAATCCCGTAACTGCCGATTTAAAGTTACGCGATTCGCTCCCCAATGTTTCCGTTTGTCACGTAGGTACGCGTATGAGATTTTGAGAGGGGGAGGGATAAAAAAACAGATCCTCTGTAATAAGTATATCTTTCGCAATCACTTCCAAGGTCCTTTTATTACATTCCAAAGCCTTCTGAATTTTTTTATGTGGATAACAGTGCACAGAAAAGATCATACTTCAGAAAGACATAAATATATGTCTGGGATAATTAACGCGTTGACTGAGCGAGACGTTTATATAGGCCATTGACATTAAAGAGGTTAAAGTCGTATCGTAGCTTTAGCGTCAAAGTATAGTATTATTGATTTCAATACATTGTAATTGTATGGAGGAGGGGAGCGATTAAAACTTTGGTTAAGTATTGCGTCGCAAATATTGAAAGTTTGCGAAGGACTGCTTTAATACTCTTCAAGATGTCAATCTAATCTTAAGGGGACATGGTATGATTTAGGCAAAAAATTTTAATTTAAGGATTTTCATAAAATTTTTGGTTGCCTCCTATGCGTGTATACTATGTAAAACAGATTTTAAGCCCAAAATTTCATAAAAAGCTAGGCATTTAATTTTTTAAGGAAAAAAATTCAAATTTGTGAAGTAATTTTAAAATGTTATTCCTCCAAGAAAAGTTTACGTACACGCATGAAATTTGATTTACAAGTACCTCAAACTATGCATAGCAAAAGTTAGTATGGGTTTTGCGATAACATGATTCGTATTCATACAATACTCCTTTTTATGAATGCGTGTTGAAAATTCCTTAAAAAAATGTACTAATTCTGAGAGTTCAATTATTTTAAAAAATAAGTATCGCTTTGATTCAAAAATGCATACCAACTTCTGTTTCATGTAATATTAGCAATAGCATGTATTATTCAAAGCATTTGGCACAATAGAAAAAAAAGCCTTAGCATGTTAAATGAAGACAAATTGGATATCTTATCTTTCCGAGATAAGTAAGTTTAAAGTTTTGATTTGCCATAGGGATGTGAATAAAAACAAACGCAAAAGCTATCATAATTCTGTGTTTTTTTAGTTTAGGGCTTTCAAATTTTGTCAGGTTATAGAAAAGTATATAAAGAACAATTTAA
Organism: Trichonephila clavata; assembly: GCA_019973975.1. NCBI lineage: Eukaryota > Metazoa > Arthropoda > Arachnida > Araneae > Nephilidae > Trichonephila > Trichonephila clavata. Next base: position 15,791 of record BMAO01000528.1, read on the forward strand.
GTTTTAAAAAAATTAAATTTGATTTTTTGACCGATTTTTGACATTTAAATCGTACTGTGTCCCCTTAAAGTTTAAAATTTATGTTAAAAATAATGCTTTTAATTTTAACCTTATTAAAATACCAACGGGGAACAGTAATATATATATTAGGGTGGGCCATGGTTGTATGGAGAAAAACATTATATATATTATTAATCGGAAATTACCTAGGTGAAAAAGATGTTTAACAGCATCATGATAACTATTAAAATAATTTTAAGAAAATAATTTCTAAATTTAATATTGCAAGAAGGGGATGAATTTTTGAAAAAAATGGAAAGTGTTTTTATTTTGGTTAGATGGTTTTAGACTAAAGATAAAATTATTTTTTTTCCATACAAATAACCACAATGATGAGTGGTAGACCTCAGTAATGAGTGGTACAATGCACATTGTAGTATTTGAAAAAAGACCAGCTATCTCTCCCCACATCGTCGGAATATTCTAATCCAAGCTTTTATCCGTCTTCCACTCCAATATTCGCTGTAACTTCTACAGTAAGTTTTCTATTTTATTTGAATTTTAACGCTGTTAAATATAAAATATCTAAAACCATTAATTTGTGGGAGTACTTAACATAAAAATTAATTCCTTACTTTATTTTTCCTTTCATCCATAAACCAGATAACATACTTTCCGCGTGGGTAGGTTTTGAAATTCTGGATTTAAAAATTTCTTTCTCGATCCATTCTAATATGCATATATTAGTATATAAGAATACAGTTTTTAAATATTTACATATTAATTATTTTTAGTCAAGATTCTGATAAAAGTAATGAGCAAAATATTGATTAAAACATAAGGTTAGATAATTAAATTTTAAAGTGAATATTTTTAATACGATGTAATACGTTTACTTCTCTCGTATGGCTTAATTAACTGTTTAATATTTCTTATTTAATTCATTTAATTATACACGTTGCTGTCATTTAATGTGTTTACCTAATTTGATGTAGTTTTTAGAGTTCAATGTTTATATTTTTCTAATAAATTTAATTTTCTAGATTTCATGTTTCCTACATATAATATGTTGCTGTTTACAGTAAGAATATGTTTATAGTAATTTATTTTTGAAATGCAGTTCACGTACTTTTTTGGTATATGACAGCTAAGATTTGTTGCAAATTAATAGTAGTACATGCTTTAAGCTCTTCACATGATTTCTAATTATTTTTCCTCTTCTAAATTCTGTTTTACTACAGAAATAAAACTGGAGATGTGTTTGGCGTTTTAAAATTATTTAGCGCTGCAACTTAAGTCTTAAACTTATGAGTTTGGTAAAACTGGTTTTATGATTCTAGAAAATTACATTTTTACTGATTTCTATTCCCAGCTTAGTACTACGGTTTCTACTGGGTTTATAGTAATTCAGTAATATTGTTATAGTGTTATATATATATATATACGCATAATCTACCAGTCTTATTAAAAGAGAACTGTGATTTTGCGTGACACACATTCATTACTAATTAAATCCTTACTGTTTTCGCCACTTCAGCAGTTCTATAGTGGTGCAAGCATTTATAATGTGCATTATCTGTTCTTCAGCTTAAATACAATGATTTTATGAAAGGTGGGGATTGCGGTAACATGCATTTTCTGGCAGGCATGATGATCAAATACTCATTAAAAAACTTTGCTGATGCGTTCAAAATAGATCTTCTTTTACATTAATGGTTATGTATAGGTAAAACTCTTATTTAATATTAAAAAAATATACGTTTTTTGTCTTTATACTTTCTCAAGTAATGCCGGCATGTGTGAATGATAATACAAATAATAATATAAATACTTAAACATACACACACACACATATATATATATATACTACTACTAGTAGTAGTACTACTGGGGCTAAGACTATTCTATCATGACGACTATAGTTATCTTAGGTTTATAACTGTTTTTTGTATATTTTTGTAATATGTATATGTATATATATATATATGTATATATATATATTCTGATTTAACCAATTTTAACACGTCATTTGGCGTTGGTGCTTGACAATGTACTGGTAATTTTTTTCTATTGTGGTTTGCATTTTTTCATGTAAATTTTTGCTGAGTTTTTTCTTTTCAAAATTATTTTTTCTTTTCATCTCGTTATAAGAATCATTTTCTTTCATATTTAATTTAATTTAATTTTATTTTTCTGTCTGTTGCAAATTACACTAGGTTAGTTTTAGGCCTAATTTTTCAATATGGCTCTGTTTTGCTATTATGTCGAACATTTCTGCTGTATGGGGAAGGTTGGATCCGTAAAGTATAATTAACCCTTATTTTGCTGGTCCTAATTCAGCAACAACTTTAGAAATCATATTAGGTCTCCATTTTAGCCCATTGACTCTTTTGGTTTCTTACATTTTAAAGTTCTAACTCTGTTTCCTGCTATACATTCGCCTATTTAATTCTTGTACAATATACTTTTCCACCATTTTTTATCGTTATGTTTCTTGAAATCTGTTTTGTATCTTCTAGCTTTGTTAGTTGTATAATTTAGTATAGTCATTTTATTATACTATGTATTTTAATATTTTATGATACTTTTATATATATATATATATACGTGTGTGTGTATCATCATAAAAAATTCATAAAAATGCAGGTATTTGAGTATTTTACATATATTTAATTACCTAGAATCATCTCTACGATTTTGTATTCAGAAAACTATAGATATATTTCTATTAATATTTCTTCTACAAATACTTCCATGTAAGACCTCCAGACATTATCGAAATACTCGTAAAACTAATAATAAGCATTATTTTACATATATTTTTCACAACATAAAGAAAATTGAACAGTTTTAAAATAATTTAAGTTAAAATTATATTTGTTTTACAAATCTACTGACAGCATCTTATTTTGCCTATGTAAAATATTTTGTAAGGTGATAAAGTGAGTTAGTACACATTAATTATACTATATTCATTGATATTGATTAATTCCATGCTCTATGCCAGTGATTGTCAATCTTTTTTTTTTGTTGGGTTCACTTTTAAGAATTTCAAAATTTGGCGGAACACTAACAATAAAATAATTTTAAACGAATTTTACTTATCTGTCATCTATTCACTAAAAAATAAGTTAAATCTATCATGAATAACCTTAGTTTATTTCTATAAAACGGCCGAACGATTCGATTCCGGATTCTATTTTTTCAGTATATAATTAATAATTAAAAAAAATGGCGACACATTTCAAGAATTTGGGGGAGCACAAAAGTGTCGCGGCACAGTGGCTGGGAATAACTGCTCTATGCCTTCATAAAGATAGCACTTCTCTTTTGTTTGAGGGTAGCCGGTTTGTTTTCTGTTGTATTCTCAAACAAACAACAGATACAAGTTCAACACAAAATTTTATAGGAAACACACGTACTTATTAATTTTTAATTCTACTCTGAATAACCCGGCATTTTTACAAACTCGGTCAAACTTTAAATCACATTACGTTAGTTTCCTGGAAGCTACTCTATTAGTTATTTTGCTTGTTTCGGTATCAACAAAATTCAAAGAACATTATACATTAGTTTTCAAAAAAAAATATGCTTATACAGCACAAATTTTGAAGCAAACGATAAATAAACTTTTCGAAAAAAATAATTATCCTTTTTTATTACTCTGGGTAAGAGGAATCTTGTTCCACGAAAGGAAATCCCATAAAACTTATTTTATTCCATAACATTCAAAAAATTCATTCGTTGAGAAGCATATGACAGTAATCAGAAAAGGTCGAACTATCAACGTTTTAAAAGAAATTAAGTAAGTGACGGTAATTAGCTTATCTTTGGGGGAATAGCTTTCTGGAACATATGTCCCTATGGGGATAATTATGCACTTTTTTCTCTCTCGTGTTTGTACAGTTCTCAGACGTACTTGGCGGAAAATGGCGCACAGTCCTATGCTGATATACATATTGTTTCTAAGAACTTTTCTTCTTCTTTTAAGTAACTGAAAGAAAGGTTAAATAGTTCTAATTGCCGGTTAAATGCTTTTCAGTGGTGCGAGGAAACAGGATGGGAGTTTGCTGAAAGTCAGAAAAGAAAAACGGGAAACGAAAGAATTAATACATGAATGTAAGAGAAGTTAGTACTTGTTTTGAAGCTTTGGGTAATTACTGAGAGTCGTGGTCTTTTGTATTGGTGACTTGTTTAAACATAGAGAAAATTACGTTAAAATATGTCTTTTCGGCCAAAATTTTGTTTGTTATGAATTGTTTTAAAAGAATGTGAAATGAATAGTTAAGATATAGGCTTAGGAAAGAGGTATTTATTGCGGTAGAACTTCAAAACTACTGTAAGTAAATATTTAAGATTAATTTATTTCTTTAAGAGGGGTAAAATTTATAGTAAACAAACCAGATCGTTGTGCAATATCGTAAATATAAATTTCCACGAATAACCAACAAAAAATTTATGGTCAAAAACATTTTTAAACATTAATTGTTAAACATGTAATGTTTTAAAACATTTTAATAAGTAACTAATATTTAAGTAAGCTGGACATAGAATATGCCCTTTACATTTCCGAAAACTTCTCTGGGTATTTAAAGTCGCGTTATTTACGCTCGCATAACAGTATATAATGTGATGCTTCATTATCATATAAAAGATTCCTTTTAACATCAATAAATATTTCTTTTTACGTTTGCATTTAATTTTCCAGAGAAAAACATATTTAATTATTTTATTTAACCCAATTCTTTTTTTTCGGGACAGCGACATTCCTCAAAAGCCCGTGTTAAAATACCATGCAAGCAATCAGGTTCATATTATAAAATAAGGAATTGATTTTATGTTAAACTAAAATCGTTTGAGATGAAATACAAAAAATGTTTATTTACAAAATCCGTGGAAAAGAAAAGGGAAAAAATTCAACTATATAAGTTATCATGCGTGAACTTACATTTATATGCATTACAAATTGAAATATTAAATTCGTATAGTTTTCAGTTAATAACTAATATAAAATTATGAACGCATACACTTTGCCGAAAAAGTTTAAAATCTTAAATTATGCATTCTGGAAATAATATTACTTATTCAGTCATCGCTAGTTTTGTGAAATAAGCACATAAATTTACTGGAAAATGAATTGAAATTCCTCTGTCCTCTCAAGACAATTTATCAAATCCACTATATTTGAAACAAATAAGATTTTTCTTTTGAAAAATATTTTTGAGCTGATGAAATGTCTTCCAAAAAATCTTGCAGTTTGACTTCTTACCAGCAAATTAGAGTTATACATGTATATTTATTTATTTCGTTCCTTAGCTATTGTAAATTCTATATGTAGAACTTCGGTGTCCATTTTAGGAAATACTCTGCTCTTGCTGAAATTCTACAGACCTGTCTATTCTATGTTTTGATCAATCTTTACTTATTTCTCCTTACTTTTTCAAGTTTTAAAATACACTGTTCAAAAAATTAGAGAGAGCACATGGATTTAATGAAATTACGCAAATATTACTTTTGAAAATTAATGGAAGACAAAATATCTATGGTCTATAGTGTAACAGAAAACAGAATAGATAACTAAATATTCCAACTGAACGTTTATGTTGTTAAAAACCTGAAAAAAAGATATAAGTGTATAAATTGTAATTTTGTATGAACTGTTATTTTTCGTTATGAGGAGTGGAATTCAGTATTTCAGCTGTTGATTTTCTTTTTGAAAATGACTAGAAATTACCATGACACCGTGATCTACAGGAATCCCTGGCTTGGCTTCTTATCAGGAGACTGGAATCCAGACGAACACATAGAACACGCTTTGGGCGTAGCAAGAAATATCATTGAAAGACTGTGGAATTGATTCTAAGGGACATAGCATGTTCGATGTCGAACTGCTCACAAAGTCATCCACGTGCTACCACAGCATGTAAATCACCTATATATCCTGCTAACAGCTTGTCGAGACAGAACAGACTACACGGATTCTAAGGCAGTTTATTTTTGGCAACAGAACGAAAAGTCTCAACCAAGCCTTCATTCGGGTGGTCTGTCTATATGTAGGCTAATGATGGTATTCCGTTAACATATCAAGAAACCGCGCTGCCAGAACAAAGTAGGTTTCTACGGTATTGGATTCAAAGTGGTTGGAGTAAAACGCTGTTTACGGATCCTGACTATGTTTAATCCCAAATCATTTTAGAGTGTGCATCATACGTATTTTGATTTGGCAAGAAAGGGACAATCGGAATAACTCTATATTTGTTCAGGAAAGATTACGTAACATATGAGGAGGTTTCAGGGTATGGGCTGGAATCAACTTATCACTATGTACTAAATAGGGTTTCTGATTTCCCAGTTTTTTCAATTCCTAGGAATTTTCCGGAAATACCGGGAACGTAAATGTCACTGCAAAATTCCCAAAAATACAACAAATTAAAAAAATATTTTTAATTGAAATCAATAATAATTACATAAAATTAAAATACATATAAATTTGAACTTTTCTTTTTGAAGTGTTATTTGAGAAATTACAAACAGTCTATGATTTTAATCCTCAGCCTAGTTGTAAGGTTTATTATGAATAACCCTGCTGCAGAAAATGCTCATTTTGCTTCAGCTGATGTCTTAGAAATTATTTTTAAAGCTTCACCCAGTTTCATGTTTGAGAATCGATTTTCAGCTATTTTTTAATCAAGCCTCGATGAATATTTTTCTAATGGTACTACTAAGAGATAAATATTTATATATATATATATATATATATATATATATATATATATATGTATATATCTGTGTGTGTGTGTGTGGCCGCAGTAGCCAAGTGGTCTAGGCATCGGATCGTGGCTAGCGTGTCATGAGTTCGATCCCAGTACCAATGAAGACCCGCCGTGTAGGGATACGATGCACGTTAAATCTGTCGAGAGCTCAAACATCCTCCCGTTGGTGGGGTGTAGTAGTTAGAAGAGGGGTGCCAGCTCAGGTGTCGTCCGCGTCACTTGACCATGGTTCAAATTTACGCGGACCGTCCCCAAAAGCCCTCGTGTAGCTGAACAGTCTTACGTTAATATTTACTCACTCATATATATATATATATATATATATATATATATATATAAATCAGCTTTTCATCCTTTCAGGGGATCGATAAATGAGTACCAACAATGAACATGAGTACAATGAACACTGGGGATTTTCCAGTCAGACTGACCACTTGGCCGAAACATCTGCACATACCTCCAGCGCCTAAGGTCACGTATACTGAGATGAGAACAGTAGGCCTTGACTCTCATGGGCTGCTGCAGTTATTTATATGTTATATATATTGTCCAATTATATATATATGTAAATACTTAAAATTTTATTTGCTGCTAGAGTAACGATCACGTACTTAAAAAATATGAATTCTTATATTTAAGAGATTTTGTTTGTGATAACTGATTTCTTGTTTGTGAAACTGCTAAATTTTTGTTACATAAAATAACTAAATGGTAATGTAAGAATCTCACACAAACGTTTGATGAAAAAACGGCTAATAAGAAAAGTTGTCAGAATTTTTTTAAATGTTCTCCCTCAAATTGTTTGGGAGTTTATTCCTTTTCTTCAAACTGCTGATTCAATTAAAGTGTTTATAATGAAAACAATTGTCTACTAAAAATTATAATTGCAAATTAAATCATTAACAGTTTTAAACTATCAACGTAATTTCAAGATATCAGAATAGCTGTGCTGATATCCTATGAAATTTTATTCCTTTGAAAACTATGATACTTTTAGTTAGCGAAGTGATGTTCGTCAGACAGACAAGAAATGATCAATACAAGCTTTCAAAAGTCAAACAAGCTTTCAAGTCTTTCCTAAGACAAGCTTTCAAAATCCTCCCCGCAACTCTGCATCCCTTATTACACTCTTAACCCACTACTAGGAGAAATTTCTTTTTCCAGGGTAAAAACGATCGCAAATTACAGTTGCACTGTTAGCTAAAATTTATATCAGAGGTCTAAATTCACAGACTAGTCATAACTAGCTACTTCAGATTATTTTAGCCTCATGCCGTGCTCGGGGAAAAAACAAGCATGAAAATCTTATGAATTCTTGGGAAAGTAACCGAAGAACTGACCTACATGACATTCGGAAAAGCAATTTGCATACCTTTGCAAACGAGATCCTGAGAGTTTATGCCGTACCTTACACTGCAGCCACTGGTAATTACTTTCTTTTAATGCTGAAAAATGCCAAACTTTATACAGTTCGTCTTGTGGAGATCTTTCTTGAAGCTGAAATAATATATCGTATGCAGTGTTCAACATGCTCTCCTAATCTTAATCCAATACAGCATAATGGGGGCACACTCGGATGACTCGTTGCTTCAAGACCAAAGCCTAATGTTGTTGTCCAAGACTTAGAAATTCCACTTTGTCAAGAATGGAACAGTATTCCCCAAAGTCTTATCGATAACCTCATCATATCCCAAGCGAAACAGGTATGTGTCAGTCTAAGTAGTTTGGGGGTGGGTATCACTCGCCATATTAAACATCCTGTATCATTTCCAAACAATCAGTTTCTTATTCCTTACATGTAGCTAAATTGCTGCCCTGAAGAATCATTTAATGTTTTTTTTACCATTCCAAAGAAGTAAAGTTCACATACAATAGTTTATTTTTCTTGTTTTCTGCATTATGTTTTGTTACATTTGTATTCTCCATTTTATGTCCATGCATAGCTATTGCGCAATAGTTGTTTCACATTTTTTTTCTTACTCCCCTAATTTTTTTCAAGCAGTGTAAGACCAAAAAAAAAAGCTAGCAGTTAAATATTCAATTTCTTCATCTTACTTTTGCGAAATGCAGCCACAATTTGAATCGATCTATGTCCATATTATTTCAAACAACTGCTTTTATCTCATATAAGTAATATTCAAAGATTTGTCATTTTTAACATCCTTCTATGAAAAGACACGAGTACTATAGGACATAATCTGATAACCTTTAATCACTGTGAAGTGACGAAAACGACCCCTGTAATCTCAATCAACTCACCAATTTTCTCTTTCACACTTACCTGAGGACTTTAAGATCCGCAGCCTTTCTATAGATCGAGTATTCGGTGCCTCTAGGACTCGAACTCATTGTTGGACAGAAAAAATACCTTCCACATGTTTGTGACTATGACCCTTTGGAAAATTAGTGTAATCTGATGCTAATTCATAATAAATGTATACTTTTAGTTCAGAGTTATGTGATTTATAAAATGTTTTAAGTTTTGTGATTGGGAGAAATGATTATCCATTAGCAACAGAAAAATAGGGAAATGATATAAATTTGAAGAAAAATGTCTTTAATATTTACTAGAATTTTTGTATTACTGTTATTTGTATTGTTATTGATTTTTATCATAGAAATTACTGTCAAAACAAAAATAATATAATTTTTTAATTATTTAAATAATAATAATAATATCAGTAAAATTATCATTTTTGTTGAACTGCACCTTGCTTCAGTAATTAAGGTGATCTGTTTTCGAATGGTTCACTAATTTAAATCCTGATTATTGAGCTCAAGAAAATATAACAGAATTCTTTTGAATACCCATCTATTTGATTTAATGTTTTTCACCAGTGGGTTACAAAAGATCTTAATGAACATTTTACTATCTTCGGATTATTTTAGACATATGAAGACATTGTTACTCGACAATAGAAGATTAGAATGACTAAAACAAAGACTTCAGAAATTTGTTTGGACTCTTTGCATTTAACGAATTAATTTTATTCAAATTCCCATTGGATGTAAACATCAGATTTCAAGTATTAATTACAAGTTGTTTTTAAATACTAATTTATGCACATAACGTATTTCTTCCTAGTAATTATTTTCTTTGTTAAACATATCTTAACTTGCATTTACATTTTGGAATAAAAGAAAAACTATACAATGGAATTAAGGATAGAAACCGATGGAAATTAGAGATTAACAATTGTACTAAATGTATTTCTGTAACAATTTTATTTGAATGTTTCAATGTTTCTTTAAGAAATAAAGGACATTTTATCTTCTGCTAAGCTGTACAGATATAGTCAAATTCTTAATTATGTAGCTGTCGGCTATCATTTCTTATTGATTTAATGAGAGCCGCTAATTAGCAGCAAGTTTAAAGACATTTTTAGATGACCTTTTACTTAAATCTTTGAAAATTCTCCTAAAAAGACTTTTTTTACCTTTTCCCGTTATACTTTCTCCCATAAATAAAAATCATTATATTTTAATTATGAATAATTTGTTATTGACTTTAATAAGCTTCTTAGCTCTTGAAAAACAGTTTTTTTTGTAACATATAGTAGCGTTTCCCAAAATGTTGGGCGTGCCTCTTAGGCAGAGCAATTCAACCCTACGTGAGAGGTGAGAGTATATTAAAAAGTCGAAAAATAGAAAATTATTCAAAAAATTACTAAAAAAAGCAAAACAAAATACATTTTGATGCATTTATATTGATACAATACACAAATAAATGTATCAGTACTCACAATGCATTTAATAATAAATTTATATACAAAATTACATTCAAATTTTAATACTATCTTGTTAATTTGAGCGGCTTTTTATTAGCGTCGTATTGTAGCCTTAAGCCTTATTTGCAAAACTAAACTCAGAGCCGCAACAGCCCATGAGGGCCAATTCCTACTGTGTCCATCAGAGTATACATGAACATTGGGCGCTTAGGTGCATGAGTAGATGTCCCGATCAGGTGGTCACTCTGAAGCGAAACCACTAGTGTTTATTCCCCAAGCAAGCTTGGTACTCATTTATCGACCCACTGAAAGGATGTAAGGCTGCGTCGACCTTGCCCAGCCCGAGGACGAACTCCGGAATTGTGGTGTGGAAGTGCGAAAAGCTACCACTCGGTCACTGGGTCTAGTACAATTTTATAACATTCTATATATTGTTATTGTACGGAGGGGAGAGGACGTTGAAAATTATGAATGAATATTCGGTCGCAAGCATTGAAAGTTTGAGAAGATCTGACTTATTGGGATAAAAAAAGTGTAAAATATTTAATTACATGAATGTAGAGTTAAATAGCAGAAAAACTAGAATAAATTCAAATTCCATGCCTCTATATGTTTCTGTTGTTGTGTTGTAGTTGTTACTAATGCCACCTGTCTGACGTAGTCAGATCGAGGCCAACGTAATTCATGCCTCCATATGTTTCTTCGATCAGTAGCACAATGTTGATGTGATGCATTATTTAAAACCATTTCAGACTGCGGAAGAATCTGTAGAACATGTTTATAAATTTTAACTTTTTGAAAATTTTATTGATATTTATTAACTACCTCCAACAGAAAGTGGATCATTGGCTGATGAGAAATATGTGAATGAAAATATTTCAACCCGTTTTATATAACGTGATTTGAAAGTTCTATAAGCATAGAGAAGGATGAACTATCTCACAAGAGAAACCATATTTGATCCGGAAGAACCTTCAATCTCTTAGGAAAGACTGAGTTGGTGGTGAAAACTAAACTATCATCATCACTTGGAAAAACTTGTAAATTTTGATGAAACCTTAAAATCTGACAACATTGAAAATATTGATGAAGTTTTTCTCGAGTGAGTTACCTTATCTCTAACACAAATGTTTTACCTCAAATGAATATACCAGCTACAAGCAGCATGTATTGCAGAACTAGGATTCAAATAACCCTGGAATTTACTTTGTCATCTCTTTTTCATCACATAAAATATTTACGGATCAGAGCAAAGAGGTTCAAATAAACTGGAACAACTAATGATTTTTTGACAAAAAATTGCCTTTTAAAATCTCCAAAAGAATCTTCAGAATAGCATAAAAGGAAATTTTGATTACTGAAGTGACAAACAAGTGTACTTTTGCGTTGTAAAAGTAGTGTAGTAGTAACTATAGCATCAAGTTATCCAACACATAAGCGTATCACTTCCCGAGCCATTTTTCATAAGTCTTTTTTCTCCTTGCCGAAAACCAAAGATAATTGGTATTTCTCCACAAATTGGCGGTATGTGTTCAATTAGGGAATAAGGGACGTCTATTTGATAAACAGAGTTCTTGGATAATATCGACTTTTGTTTAGAAGCAAAGTATAGTATTGGAATCTAGCTGCAGTTGCTGGATGGATTTTACATTGCAATTTGCATAAAGATACAGAAGCAGAAAAATTCCATTTTGATGTTTGTAGAGAAATAACTTTGTATTTACTTCTCATTAAATCAAAAACTCATTTTTTCCAAGAAATTATTCGAACAGCTTTAAATCTCTTAGACCAGCAGTTCTTAATCTTTAGATTGCCACTGCAGGTATTAGCCAGACATCGCGAACTCCCAAGATTTTGAACACCCCTCTTTGTCTCCCAAAACATAGCAGAGTGATTTACAGATTCCTCAATAATCTTTTTACTGCCTCTGTTACTTTTACACAGACTTTTTTAACGTTTCTTTTTTTTTCCTTGAAGAATACAGTTTCGTAATAGTTTTAAAAAAATATTTCGTTGTGGTGATGGCTATGTAGTTGCAAACATTAAAAAAACTTAATCAACGTTCTTGATCGAATTGTATGTTCTAATTGTTTTTTCATTGTGGAGGTAATTAATTGATCTAGTCTAGGGTGGCACAACATTCAGTTTTTCCACGAGGGATTTCAGAGTCTGTAAAAGAAGGAAATCTTAACATTAAGAGACCACTCCACCCCCAACTTCTTGGACCCCTAGAAAGGTAGCGAGGTTACCCAGTGGTCCACGGATTACAGTTTAAAAACATCTGTCTTTAACGATTTGAAGTGCATTATTTTGTGCTTTCAACATAAGGATCGTGTGCAATATATCTAAGAACACTAAGAAAAGTGTTTCGAATACGAGCAATGTTTGTTTGAGAAATATTTCCCATACTATCCTGGACAGTTTAAAAACCTCAGAATATAAAAGCCAAAAACAATAATATTTATATATTTTTTTGTTTCACAAATTTAAGTGAATTTTTATTTATAAAATAATTGAAATTCTAAGTTTTTATTCATATGATTATTGATGTGTGAATATTGATATGGATTTATTTGTTACTTCCTCTATCCTGCTCATTATTTTTTGCTGTTGTTGAAGTGTAAAACCGAAGAGTAATTGTAAAATCTTTGAATGTACTAATTCTTCTTAATATATTATCTAATATTTTACTTCATGTTACGAAGGGCTTACTTTTCTTCATAATATGAGTTATTTCAAAATAAAATCTAAATATTTGCTTACTACTTGACAAAAATTGTTAACACAAATTTATTTTTGAATATAAACCTATGTTGTTTAAAATATGTGAAGAAATGTGTGTTAAAAGAATTTGTTCCTTTAACGGAACATGTCATAAATAGTACTAAAATTTGTTCTGAATTTTTGTCCACAGTTTTGATGTATCAGTTTGAACTCAATTTTATCCAATACATAGCTTATGATATATTTTAACAACAGTGCAGGAGGCTTAAAAAAGTTAATGGAATAGTTTTTTTTTCAAAATATTTAGTTAATAATATAGGGACCAAATACTTGAAGAACAAAAAGATTGGGAAAATAACTTCATAACATAAATATCATAACAATTATTCCCTTTATTGTCTCGACTAAATTTATTTTTATGTCAGCGTTAAAAAATCTCCAATAAGCCTTTTAAATTCTTTCCATTCAATTTATTTCGAATAAGTGTATTTAATTCCAAATTCAAACATTTCTGAATAGTTAAAGAAATCCGCTTTATTGGTGTATTAAATAGTAAGTCTGTAATGTCTGGGGAAAATGTCAACTTTTCCGTAAATACAGATTCTTTTTTAAGAAGAGATTTTATTTTTATATGTTGAACTATGCAAACACGTCTGGACTAAATTGAATTTGGAAAAGCTCATATACTGCTATAATAAAATAAATACCTCAATAAAAAAGTTTAAATGATATTTAAGGAATTTTTATTTTCTTAAGTTTAAATGTTACTCAGCTATTTATTTCTCAAATATGAAATTTCATTAGAATTTCACAGCCACCTGATAATATTTAACTTAAAAAAACGTTTACAAATATGTAAATATATTTGGAATTAAATTTTCACTTTTTTTACTTTTTTAAGAAGTAAAATTAATATATACAAGCTTTGGTTTTACACATTTTTTTGCATTTTGCATTATTTAGGTATCAATCAGTTCTGCTAAAACTTTATGTGTGCATCATTTCACATATATAGAAAAATATGACTATATGCATTAATGGGTATTTAATGATGTTGTTTGGCTATATACAGTTTTTAAATTAGTGATATTTGAATCCTAATATTAAGCTTTCAATTTTATTGAACATCATTCTTAAAGCCCTAAACTCTTGATTTAAAAAGCAGATGACTTGAATTTTTAAAACTGAAGTATAATTTTCTTTTACAGCTCAGTAAACCCCAGCCTCAGATTTAACAAAAAGAAACAAGCGTACCAAAGCTTATGACTATATGTTTATTAGCTTAAAGACATGATTTTTTTATCTATATGCCTAGTAGCTGCTGGTGACTCTCCTTTGGAATTGATTTCTGTAAAGCCCTTTCTTAATGGATGTCTACTCAAAACGAGAAACAGGCTTACCAAATTTCAAGTCTGTAATTTTAATATTTCCAGAGTGAGTATGTGAGTCACTTTACAGATTTAAAATATGCAATGTAATGTTTTATCATTACCTAGAATTTTGATTTATTTTTGTAAATACTTTATACATTTAAATACTTACATTACAGTATAGCATCTCAATTACAATTAAATTCACACCTTATACCTAAAATGTATTAAATGAATGTATTACCTATTCTTTTAAGAAAACTGAAAATTTAAAACTAAATAAATTGCTCTATTTTTATATTTAAATATACAAAATTTTAATTTAACCCAAATTTTGTGAAATTTTATTTATATGTCTCATGTTTCAGCAGAAAAATTTCGCTTCTTGCTGTTGGCTACAAAAAAAAAAGAAAGAAAGAAAGCTAACTTAGGCGTGTAGTGAAGGTGAAAGAGGAGCTTAAACTGACAAAGAAATTATTACTTTTATCCACCAGAAACCTCTCAAGAGGATAATGATGTTATTTTCTTATTCTTTTTCACAGCTATTTTAAACTGCAAGGAAATGACATCACTGCAAAAAAATAACCCAAGAAAAGGCGAATCGTACGTCTGTTCAACTATTCAGAGAAAGAAGTGACTTTTTCAAATCATAATGAGACTCTTATCTTTTTAAAAGAATTCTTTTCCCAGCAGGTGTTTCAAATAGCTATTGGAAAACTTATCATATATAAAGACGGGCAATAAGTAGAAAGCAGATTATACAATGCTAGATTATTATAAATATGAAATTCGTAAGAAATTTAAATCAGCAAAAACCTTAAAAAATGGGGATTTATTTTTCTTAGCATTAAGGAAAATTGCTTCATATCATTGATCCCTATTTTCATTAATTCTAACTGAAGGAATTTTCTTTTGAATGTAAGTATTATTAATCACATATTAATTGAAAGTTTTAGCACGTAATATCATCAATAATATTTAAATAATGAATAGTAATTTCGTGTAGTTGCATAACATTCTTTAAACAAGTTTGTTCGGAACGCTTCCACCTCTAATTTTCAGCAATAAGTGGTGCATAATGCATAACAGAAATTATCTCCACATATTTTCATTTATTTGTGAAATTTATAAGTACAGAAGTATACCTTTCTTTAAATAAATTTCTGTTAAATATTATCCTGAAGCCGCTATTCTCTCTCTCTCTCTCTCTCTCTCTCGCTTTTAATTTTTGAAGAGAATTTGGTATATATTATTTCTTATGTTATATTTGATTTACAGCGGTTATATTTTATAAATTTCAGTCGAACCTTCTTATAACGAGTTTTTATTCTACAAATTTCTCAATTTTGTGAACTTTTTTCCTCGAACCAAAAACATTTTGCTATTTTCTTTTAAAATAACCTCCAAATAGCGAAGTGCATTTTATAATTAAAGAATATTTTCTCTTGTAATTCGATTTTTCCCCCCTATTTTAAAAATATTTCAGGACATTTTTCAAATTATTCTCTTTTAGCACATTTTATGGTTATAAATGACCTTGGATTGGTATTATTTTGTTCCTCATTCACTTAGAGCAATTAAATGTGACCATAATTTTTACAAACAAAAAACTCACATGCAATTAACATATTTTATCAGTAATTAAGTTATATGACGCATGGGGTAGTGTGTGCTTTAAATTCTTGGTTATAAAATAATGTACGTTTAAAATTGCTCGTAGGCTTAAAATTAGAAAATGTTATTAAAATTAATTAGTTTCAATATAAAATTGTTTTGAAGTAAAAAATGCAGTGTATTCCTGGGAAATATATTTGTTTTCTTTATTTCCTTTCTTTTTGTTGATAAAACATAAAATAAATAGATATTAATTTTTAAAAAAGTGTAAATAATTAATTTTTTAGAATTATATAGTTTTTATGAATTTAAAATTTGTTTTATATTTTTAAAGTATATTAAAAGATGAATCTTTGTTTAACGTATTTTCCATATAACGAACATTTTTATGGGATTTAGGGACTTCGTTAAATAAAGTTCCGTCTGTATTTTTCGTATTTTAAATTTTTTATATAGTTCTACGAAAGTTGATTACTCCATTATATAACAGGAATAGCTATATTTCAGAAATTTATTTTACTTTCGGTAATTTCTTAGTCAAGTTTATTTTGTTTTCTTAGTTTATTTTAATTCAGTTATGTTGGTGAATGAAAAAGAAAGTTGGAGCCTTGAATTGTATTGCTATATTTTTACATACTGTTTTGCATTAATTTAGAATTATACAAATCTTGTATATTATTAACACACACGCGTGGTCTCCCACATATATATAAATATACACAAATATACATATATATGTTACCATTAAAGTGTGATATCAGTTAGTTCATTGAATAACTAGGTATTCCATGAAATTACTAGACAAGTCAAAGTATATAAAATCATTGAGTTATATGCTTTTACTAGGTATTCTATAAAATAACGATTATTTGATCGTTAAAGTATGAAATACGGCACTTGAAAGTTTTTGAACCGGTTCCTGCTGCTTTCAGTCAGTTTTGAACCACAATTCAAAGTATAATAACAGCAATTCTTGCTCTAATAAATAATAAAAAGTAAATTAAGGGTATTTCCTAAAATTTAAATTAATAATCTCTTACATTTTTGTTTGAAAATTTTAACACTATTTTCTTATGAAAAGCAGTTTTTCTTCCCAACATATATGTTTTTTTATAATATTTAAATAGAACTATTTCTGCCATATATTCTTCCATGTTTTTCTTTCTGTTTAACTAAGGTTAGCAACATAAGCAATAATAAAATGTATCATCTGCGTTTCCATATTATTTATAAATTATTCATCCTCAATAGAAATCAAATATATTTTTCGAAACATTTTAACTATTTATGATCAATTAATTTATAAAATAACTTTAAAATTGTTTATTTTTCACTCTTTAACGGTTAATCAATAGTTATTTCATAGAATAAATAGGGAAGGTATGAAATTTATCGTAAATTATATACTTTAAATGATTTGTCTAGAAATTTCATAAGAAACCTAGTTATTCTATGAAATAACAGCATTAAACATTTTAACGGTAACATATACATATACATGAAATGATATCCATAATAAAACAACAACACCAAAGGAGGAAAGGTAACTATAAATTTATAAGAAGTTTATTAGAGTGCGAAGATCGTAGTGTTAGTATGAATAGTTGTCATTGACTCAAACAACTAAAGCAGATCTAGCCCTGCCAAGCATGAAGTCAAAATAAGCTTCTGTGACAGATTAGGGCAGGTCAATCAAAGCTCTTTCAAGTATGTGCCACACTTCATCAGTCGTAGTAACAGGTGAGTATTTCCACCATTCTCTTTACAGGCGTAGAATCTCCAATGAAAGTATCCTTACCAGATACTTTCATTGGGAGAAAGATTTATAGATCGAGACGATCATGTCAACAGTCGAGTTACAAAGGCGTAGATGAAGGCCATGATTCGAACTAGTAGTCTTGCTTTACTTATTGAATGCTAACGCCTCTGAAACCTCGAATACAAGTTTAAACTATTGGTATTAAGATCGAAGAAAGGGAAAGACGGATGTGTGTGTTACCGACTTCATTACACCAGATGCAGATCGTAAACCACGTATCTAGAAAACATGACCTGCTTACGTAGCACATGCAGCATACGTAGATTCAAGTAATCAGTCATTGGGTTGAGAATAACTGAATGTGATAGTGCATTTTCAGTGACGCAATGCTACATTGTGACTCAGGGTTTTTATTTCTGTGTGAATTTTGAATTTCTGATATTGAGGATCTTACGACTATTAATTAATTCCTGGTGATTAAATCTGGAATAGTTTCTAGATAGTTCGAGAATAAAGTATGATTTACTGCTATAGAGCCCACTTGGTAATGTAGTTTAAGTGGATCTTTGCTACATTTGTAGAAGCTTTATGGCCAACAATGTCCATAAAAGTAAATGTAAATTCGTTGTATAGCCGCACTTGTGCATATAATCCACTAAGTACCTGAAAAATATTTCTGTTTTGAAATTATTTTCTGTTTTATTTGTATTTCAGATACAATGCAACTTTTACGAAGTTGTAAAAAGAATGTTACAATCTACAAAATACTGAGTATATTTTTTCAGTGAATTTGTGAAAAAAATTTTTTTTTAAGTATTACATTTCTGTTTTAGCAGATTAGAGCTCATTTGGAAATAAAAACAGTAAAATGAACTAAGTTAAATTTATTTAAATCTACTGGGTTTAACAACTTGAAGATATAATGTTAAATGATTTTATGAAGCAAATAAATGTATCTATTTACATGTGTAAGAAAGAAAAAATTATATTTACAAGTTTCGAGAAGTTATACAAAACTAGATAACAAAAAAGGACGGAAACTCAGGCAAACTTTTAACTACGTGACTTATCAAAACTTTCCAGAAATAAAGTAAATATCCAAGATGGATACTTTGTTCTTTCCATTTTATTTTAATTAACACTTTTGTTAAGTTGGTTGTTTACGAATTCCCCACACGTGGAACTTTACAGTTCCGACCTCATAATTGGATTTCCCAAATCATGCTCTTTTCAAATGTAATAAATGTTAATTATTTAAGGTTCATTTGGAATATAATGAATTGGCAGAAACTGGACAAAAGAAACTCTCCAAAACTTCTGAAGAAAGAACAACAGTTGAAAGACGTGATTGCTTTGGGAAAACGGTTAATCTGAGTTTCTTGAATTGATTTATTGGGGATTTAACTCTATTCTTTTTCGCATTTATAGAATGTGATAATTCTTTAGGTTTTTTCAACTAATGGAAAATTGTGACGAGTTTCAAAAGAAGTATTTGCTTTTCTCAAAGTGTAGTAATTTATTCCCATGATTATATTGCATTTTTAAATTAATAAATTGCATTTTTCCAAATTTGACAATTTTATAGTCAAATACAAAAGGCTCCAGTGTATATCCTTTGAGAGAATATTAAACTAAATTGCAGTATAAAAACAAAGCAAGCTTTATTTGCCTACTTAAAATTCTGTTAAACATTTGCATTACAAAATCTAAATTATATTATTCATTTTCTGAATTTCACAGGAACAGCATAAATTACTACTAGTTGTTTAGATTACATCAAATGAATTTCAACTATTATTAAGAGAACTAATGGAGTTTAAGTTAAATAAAGCAAATATATATAGTAAATCATTAATAAATTTATATTTTTTGTGTGGACTCAAAACCTATCATATTACAGTTCTATATTTTGTATATTATGCTTTAACAGGAAGACTTTCAGTCTTTTGCTTATATTAGCTTAATTGCCATTGACAACACATTTAACATATGTTTATTAATATAAAACCGTCTTTTTGTAGAAATAAAGGAAACATTTCTCCAATTCAGAAATGCAACCTTGAGTCAAATCTGAAAGCATCAGCAACAGATGAACGTAACTAATGGAAATCTGTGAAGCATTCTAGTACTCAACGTACCTCATGATAATCAATCATGTAATGCAGAATAACAGTTCCTCGTGAACTGTTATAATAATTCTGAATATTACTGAGGCAGTGTACCTCATTGCTCAAGTTCGATTAGAGTGCACATATAGATAATTCCATAGTTATATAACGTAGTCATAGTATTTACCACTTATATGAAGGGTTGATGCCATGTTTGGTATATTCTGTTTACAGTAAATGCAATTTAGAATTGAGTTAAATATTATGAAAATTTGAAATTCGTTATAAATAAATTTCTTATCCTAAGCGTGCATTGATAGAATAAACAATTTTGGATTAATTAAATGGCACTGGCAAGTTCTAGATTATTGAAGCAATGTTTTCATACTAAAACAAAATTTCAATTTTTTTGTCAAATTTCATCTGTTACAATTAATTAAAAATAATGGCCGTGAAAATCATTTTAATTATCTTCGTAATAAAAACATCAACTTAAATCTATGACAATCCGCTTTTATCTTTTACTGTACACATCCATCGCCTACAAAATATTTTCTTAAGACAGTTTACATAGTAATCACTATTTTGTGCTGTTTTTATGTTCTTGTAGTATTTTGAACGAATGCAAATCCCGGAAGCGGTCACAAGGGGCACAGTGTCCCTCCAAACTTACGAAATCTTTTCTTCTGGGGAAACTGTTTATTTGTTACCAATGACCTCGTCAGTTTCCTCCTTTATGATAGTCTTCAAGGGAACCAAAATGTATTTATCGCATGTTTCTTCGTTTTTGGGAGTGACAAATGTGTGTTTTTTTTGACAATCTTAATGTACTTGGGGAATCTGAATTCACCTCACAACCACTTTTGTTCTATTTTGTTCTTATATTTGGTAGAAATGGCTATATTTCCCCCTTTAAACAACTAACAGGTTTTTGATTGCTGTATTGTACGAATCATTATGGTTTATAATTGTAAATGAACAGAATATTAAAAAAAATGAGCTTTGTGATCTATTGGATGAAGTTGAAACTTATAAAACAAGCGAAGAACCAAATGAAATAATGGATATTAACTATGTTAATGAAATTAAATTTGAGAAAAGAGACGAACATGAAACTTTTGAGTTGAAAGGAAAGTTTTCAAATGTTACCTAAAAACTTCCATCAAGAAAGATATGAAGCCACAAATCCCGCTGCAGCCATGTCAGAAAGACACAAGCCAGGGAAGGCTCAACGTGCTAATTGCCAAACATTAAAGGACAATCAAACTATCATACCAGTAATGTTAACGACAGTTTTCTGGGATTTTTGTCATTTATTCAATTTACGAATATTTGTAACATTTTAGTTCAGGAATCCATTCAAACTGGATTATCAAAGGAAAAATTGAAAATCAGTTCAGTAACATATCACTTAATAAATTCCTGGCGTAACATATAGATGGCACTACCGTCTATCTTTCTTTAATATAACCTAGTTGTACTAACTTTTCAATGGTACTTAAAAATTTGAAGAACGCTAGGCTGAATGTATCATTTTTGAAAGGGAGTATCTTGAAAAATAAAGCTCAATTTTGCCTAAAAGTTGTTTTTTATTAGTTAGGCACGGGACTTATTGAGTGATGTGCTGTACTTTCTCTTAATTAAATCACACACTTGACTTACAATTTTTACTGTGTACAACAAACATAATTATTTAAAAAGTATTGGAAGGGGGGGGGGTATACCTTCCACCCACGTGATCCATAACTTTAGTTTAGAGTGTGTGACTTCTCCCGAGTATATGCTGTAACTCGAGTTAATCCAAGTTCTTAAAAGTACTACGATACTTAACTGTGGGAAATGAAATGAAACTGAAATAAAAATATCATGGGTTAAAAAGGTATTAGAAACAGAAGAAACTTCAGTGACACTAGCAAGTCCGTGATTATTGAACCAATATTTTCCCACATAACAAAATATCATTTTTATTCGGAAAATCAAATTTAATTCGAAATAATCAATTACCTACCAAAGTTTCAGGAAAATAAATGTATGTAACTGTTATATTCATAAACTTACGCTTATTTTAAATCTTACAAACGTGTGTTAGATATAGCTAATAAGTCAGCGTTTCTCAAACTGTGGGCCACGGCCCCTTCGGAAGGGTGATAACTCTATAAGGGGGCGCGAGGATATTGGAAATCAAAAACAAAAGATTATTGTTTTAAAAAAATATTAATTTACTGAAAGTAAAGAAACAAAATACATTCTGACAAAAAGAAATAAATACACATTTACACTAATGTAATACACTTATAAATGCATCAGTTCTACACAAAGCATTTTATAATTAATTTAGCAATAATAAATTAAGAATAAGTTTAAAAGAAACCAGTGACCCCATGGGCTTGTTATATATAAAATTATATGCAAAATCTAAAACTTATATTGGTAATTTGTAAGGTTTATAATTAATCCCTTAACTGCTTATTAAAAAATACTAGATTCGTTCCCCAGCACCCCCGTTTTCCACATAGGCCTGCGTATGTTTGGGGAGGGGAAGAAAACGAATAAATAAGCAAATTGTTTGAAATAAGTAGATCCTTCGCAAGCAATATCAAGGTTTTTATTGCATTCCAAACCATTCCATCATAGTTTGAATAGCACTGCACTGAAAAGATCAGATTTCAAAAGACGTATATATACGTCTGAGGAAATTAACGCTTTTGCTGAGCGAGACATTTATACACTGCGATGGCAGGTTAAAGTTGTATTGTAGCTTTAGCTTCAAAGAATAGTATTATTGAATTCAATACATTTTTATTGTATGGAGGGGGGCACGATGAAAATTATGTTTGAATATTTGGTCGTAAATATTGAAAGTTTGAGAAGCACTGTACTAAGTAATGAGCTTGCTGTTATTTTCGTAACTCATTAAATTATCTAAATATGTAATTAATCTTAGATATCTTTATTGCATACTTTGTGAACGTATGTGTTTTCTTCTCGGGTCTCTTCCGCAATGTTAATACAGTCCAGACATGGATAAAAAATATTGATTTCAAGAATACTCAAGCATATATTACTTTTGAAAGAATCACGGCACTGATCGTGTAAATAAATCCAAACATAGGTATCCTGGACTGCTAATGGGATTTTCCCATTAAAGGAATTAGTGTACTGATTCTGAAAGGTTCCCGGTAATCTTAATTACACGAAAGCTTACTAAGAATTTCCTTAGATTGACAATGATCAGATTTAGAAGTGATCACAAGTTCGCGGGAAACATGGCTGACGCTTACCATATAAGTTTTACTATAGTTTTACAATGTTTCTTTTCTCTCATTCTTGAAAAATTTAGAAAATAGTTTCGGCTTTTTTTTATTTTGAAAATAAAAACTTTTTCAAAATAAAGTCATTTTCGTTGATTACGCTTTAGAGGTATCATCGTGCACAATTAATTCAGATTTATAACAGCGGTGCTCATTTTCAAAATTCTCGTAATGAATATATATCAATTTAATTCAATGAAAAATTCCTTTTTTGAGGTGACCAGTTTTTTACAATGAAAAGGAGAACGAAAAATATAAGAAAAATTACAAAGTAAATATAAGAAACATTTTTATTCATTTAAACAAAAATACACTAATTACAATTGCATCCTGTTTGCTTATTTACTTAAACAATTATGTTTCTATTGAAGGACTTTTTGTCAATATATCATTCTCTAATATATCGGAAATTTCGGAGCAAAAAATATGGTTAAATATTTTCACCCATCTTTTATCGATTTCAAAATGTTGATTTTCTCATTGTTCTAACTTATCATAATTTAAGTATATAAATTTAGTCTTCTGATTTCTTCAAATAGACAATTGTCATCGATTTTATTATTAGACTTTTCTCTCCATAAAAACTCAACACAATTTTCTTTATCCGCTCAATTTACTTACGATGAGGTCCAAACACAGCACTGAAAACTGTTATTTCCTGTGATATTTGTTTCAAACCATTCTTCGACGTATTGGAAATATGTTTGGTAAAATTTGATCACTTCTTTGGTAATTCTTTTCGTTATGTCAGGATCTTATTCTTCTAAGTTTGGCAATTTTCTTTATATTATTCAAGGAATATTTTTGTGCAAACAGTGATTTATATTATAGAACAGACCCTTTCAAAGTAAAACTAACTTCTGTAGCTGAAATATGTTTGTTATAATTATGTACGAATCATTTTATGTAAAATTAAATGCCTGCTTATGAACAAAATGCATTAATATCTCTTATAGCTCATACTGTATCGGCACATGATGCGTAATAATTCGGTCTGGCATCTCTGATTACAAAGATTAACAAATTCGTTTTAAAATATTGAAAAAGGACAAATAGGTCACTTTTCAATGAAGGACAGAACCTAAAAAAGGACTGCCCTCCCTATAGGAGGACGATTCTTATCTTACTATTTTATTTTTTTATTCTCCATCGCCATCGTCGACAAAAAACCCATTAAAGCTCTATATGAAAGTACATATTATTATTTTAGAAGCATTTCTGTAAATATAAGAATCTGTATTTAAAACATGTCATTCTTTCTTTATTTTTCGCCAACAAAAATTGTATTTAAATAAATTTCTTGCAATCATATTCTTAAATTATTTTTATATGTATAGTTTAATTCAACTTACACTATATATATATATATATATATATATATATACAGGTCTGTGTGTGTAAATATTAATTCATACACTTTTTCTAATTCACCTTTTGAAAACGTAAAAACGTAAACAGTTACCTTAAAACATATGTTTGGATAGTGCGGTGATAAAATGATTTCTTTCTACTTAACTTATTAATTTAAGTTATGTTTATTTTTCATAGAAACATTCATAATTCTATATAAAAAGAAGAATCATGTTCTTTTATTTATCTTAATTTATGCACTTAATGGGGGAAGATAAATATTGATGTGAGACGTTATAATCACATTTAAAATGAACATTAAACATTAGTAAAGACGGAAATTACACCCTGTATTTACTATTATCAGAATTCCTCTGAAATCGGTATGGAAAATGCAAAGAACACTTCTACAATTAAGGCTATTTTAACACTCTTTTATAATCTTTACTTGTATGCAACGGTATCTTTGAACTCAATTTTTACCCACTTTAAATGGTCAGATTAATTCGAAATTTTGCTCACTTGTCAGGGACCGACGACAATACAATAATCAAAAATTTTTGTTCCATTATCCTGGAATAAATCAGGATTAAAGATTTCCCTTTTTCAGATACCATCCCTCATCTGGTGACTTATTCCAGTTCCAATTTCCAGATTTGGCAACTAATTCAAGAATTAGCGACTAAAATTTAGATCAATTAACTATAAAATAGAGTATTTTTTTAAACTATAATTTTTATTTTTAGTTGTCAAAAGCATCACATCATACAAAGATAACAAAAAAACTAGTTTGGTCAAGAGAAAAAAATAACTATAATGACTGAAGTACAGAAACCATATTCTTCTTTGTACACATTTCAAAAATGAAAGATATCCGTTCAGAAGTAATCGTGGGAGTGGAAATGAATTCTCTTAATTTCAGCCCTGGGTTAACCGTACATAATAAGTCAAGCGGAAAGTGTAAGGGTTATTGGGAACGAACGCCCATTTTCCCTACAAATGATTAAATTGTATTTCGCAATCGATCGCTTGGTTCTTGCTGCATATTATACAGGATTGTAGTTGACAGCATGATAGAAGACATACTAAATGAAGTTTATTTCCTCTAAATGAAAGATACGAATTCGCGCTAAGTTTATTAGTAATCCATCTTAGTCATCCAAACATTTTGCTATGTTATGACTTAAGCAAAAATGTAGCGACGAGTTTTACAAACTTATAAATGTTTCTTCAAATGGATGCATATTATTTTTTTAAACAATCCAAACACTTAGAAAAAGCCTAAAGGAAAATTAAAATAAACCAATTATTTAGGTAACAATTTATATATATAACGTCAAATAAGGCATTTTAATATATAATTAATTTGCTTTTGTCAATGTTACTTCTGCATTTAGTTAGAAGCTAAATTTATAAGTACTCAAAGTTAAATTCATTTTTAGATAGTTTTTAAATTAAATTATAAATTCATTAAAATGAACGTTTATAAACTATCTTTATGTAGGGATAAATGCTCATTCTCTCTTTGATAAAAAAAGCAATCATTAAAATATTATAAACATAAATTTATGTTTGAAATTGGAAATAAATATGGAAATTCAAATATACTAACTTTAGAAATGTAAGGCAAGTACTTCAAATCTGATGTAAATGAGCTTCAAATATATAAAATTAGTAAAAAAAATTACATTATTGAACATGCTCAAATTGAATTCTTTTGAAACTTTTAAATCTCATTTGAGATCAGAAAATTTTCTGAAATGCCTCTAATGTATTAGATGTATACTGCAAAAAGAAGAAATGTATTTATGAATATAAACTACAAAACAAGTTCAAAGAAATTTACACTTCAATATTTAGTTTTTTCCCCCGAAATGATTTAATTTCTTCTGAAAAAAAAAACGATAAATTTATGACGCCGTAAAAATAAATAAAATGATTAATAAATACTTAATGATGCAAATAAAAATAATAATACTTGAAAGTATATTAAAAATAAGGCCTTTAATTAATTATAAATTACCACTTCGGAGGTAATGGCATCCATTTTTTTCCATGGATAGTGCAGGACACGAGAACAATAATATATTAGAAATTTTTCCAACATGTCCCAAAATTATATCACCTTTCAATATCCTTTAAAATACTACTTCAAAAATGTTTGTTACTCGATACCAAATATTAGTCTTAAAAATCACTACAACCATAAGAAAAATGAAAACAATGCAATATAAACACGCAATAAATCACGTCTCAAACAAGTGGAAAATTCCCATGAAGGAATCCAAATGAACTTCATATTTCGTAGAATTCTCCATTCAACCCACATTTGTAGATAGAAAAAAAAGAATCCTAGAATACTGGAATAATTTTATATGTGTACTTTTTCTCAAGTGGTAACACTTTAAAATTTCGAATTGGAACAATATTCTATCGAAAAATGTCGAGGCAACTTATAGAGAAAGGCCTTTTAACATCGAAACACATGATAGAGATCCATCTAAATCTATCAGAATGATATCTAGATTTAAAAAAACTTACTGTAGTGTGAATGAGGGGACGAATACAAATAGTAGCCTGCTAGTAATGTGGAGAACCGCATGATGTATAGCAAAGGTCTTTGAAAAAATATTACTCCTATAACTTATTCAAAGTATCCAGATATTGATAGAAACGTATTTGCTGCAATGTATCTAATTTTCACTAACATTTCTGCAACAGGACATAATGCAGCTAGGAATTACCCATTCAACAGGAATGCCACGCACAGTGAAGATCGTTGACTTCAATATGTTTAAGAAAAATCAATTATCACCTAGAGTTTGGTACTTTGGCTGCTCAGCAGTTGCATTACGTATGAAAAACTGGTTCCGAATTCGAAGGACACCCTCTCTTGAACTCTTGCCTAGTTTATAATTTTAGACAAACACCATGGAAAACCGGTATAAGATCTTCCCCTCTAACATCAGTCAAAATGATGCATTAGTTTTCAACAAAAAATTTAAATATTTTGTTTTAGATGCGGTATAACTTAAAATATAAACTGTAGGATCTAGTTTATTTCTTTTTTTGATCCTGATCATATCGTTAACCTACAAGCTATTATTATTCTTTCCTTAATCTTTAGTTTAATGAAAAGATTAACAAGGGAAAGGTATTAGTATATTATTTTCCAATGTTCTGTCAACACAATAAAAAGAAACAATTACTTTTGGTTTATACTGACTAGGAATTCTACTTAATATAAATTATATAATATGATAAGTATTAATTATTTCGCTTATCTTGGAGCAAAATAAATTTATTTAATAATATAAATTTATTTTGCTTTATTTTTTACCCTAGGCTTCATTTCTACTCAGTAATTTCGACCAAAATATAAAATATGCACACCATATAACATATATAACCCTTAAAGGCGTGCTTTTTTAAGGTTTAAAAAAATAATTTTTATAAGAATCTAGTCAAAGGTTGAGTAAAAAAATAAATAAAAAAATTCTAGGTAATAATATTGAGTATTTATTTCGAAAAAAGTTGTATCTAGACATTTGGCAGCATACATTATTTCTCGAAAATCTGGCATACATCAAATAAAACTTTCAATACAACATCAAACATTGGCAGCTTACCTGATAATAGATGAGAGAAGTATTTTTTTTTCAATTAGATAAAAATAGAAAATATATTTCTCCAAGTAACACACTGAACTTTATTACTCGTCATATTCAAATGTCAAAAAAAGTTAATTTACCCTCCAAAAGTAATGTCTTTTTTTCACACAATGTTTTATTATGAATGGTAGTCAACATGTGTTTTGTGGAAATGCAATGTAGCCAATTGACAACAAAGTGCATTTAATGTTAACCATTTTAGCATACTAGCCTGTCCTAACCTTAAATAATTCCTTTGGGCACCATTGTTTTATGTTTTTATCTCATAACTATTTAACTTGTAATATTATTGTTATGCTTCTTATTTGATTTTGGTGCGATTATAAGTTAAAATAACTTTAATATGCAAATCTGGTTAAGTATTATACACATATATGTATACTGGTGATCAAAATAAAAATCTCAAGCATGTATTTTTCTGATGATTCAAAGTTACCACCAGTAAAATTGAAAAAATTCGTAGTTTTTAAGATCAGGTAGTAAAATGTTCCCCTCCAGTTTTGAATAAATGGTGTTTGAGTATATTAGTTTTGTTACAGAAATTTGAGTTTGGCAGTTTAAGAATTTGGGATCTTTCCTTGCAGCATTGTGAATGGTGCGTTAAAACCCTCAAATGCTTCTGTTTGGATAGAGAATAAGTCCCTACAACCATTTAAATAGTTAAATGTGTTGAATAGCCATTGCCAGACTGAATCTGGGAGGTCATCGCAGCTGGACAGTCTCAAGTGGAGGCAGATCAATAATCAGAAGTGGCAATAAAATTAATAAATCACATTGTGAAGTCACTTCCAAATAATAGCACTATCACCCGGAAACCCTGCCAAGACCGCCTAATAGTGACAATACCTGCATAGGGTCGTAATTTGGCAGGAAATGAATAAAGACATGGGCCATTGCTTTTCAAACGTTAAATATTTGTAACCCAATATTCAATCAATTTCCATCGTGCCCCTCCTCCATATAATACCAATGTCGTGAATTCAATAATACTATACATTGACGCTGATGTTGCAATGCGACTTTAAATTCTCAAGTACCATTGGCGTATATAAGCATCTCGCTTAGCCTAAGCGATAATTGCGCAGGACGTATATATACGTCTTTCCAAAGTACGATCTATTCTGTACATTGCAATTCAGAAAAGTATTCCGAAGGCTTCGGAATGCACAAAAAAGACCTTGACAGTGTGTATACGAAGTATTTACTTAATTCAGAGGATTTTCTTAAGTATCCCCCCCCTTCAATACATTATATACGCACTCCTATGGGGAAAACGGTGGCACTGGGATGGAATCATTGATCTTTTAATCGGCAGTTAATGAATTATTTGTAAAACATACAAATTATAAAGATACGTGTTAGTTTTTGTATTTAATTCCATGTATGACAAGCCCATGTGGGGCCAATGGTAACTATTAGACTTGTTATTAATTTTGTATTGCTAAATTAATTATAAAATACATTGTGAAGTACTCATACATTTATAACTGTTTTTTTTTAGTATACATGTACATTTTTTTTCTTATTATGTCAAAATACATTTTGTTTGTTTACTTTCAGCGAATGAATTTTTTTTAAATACTATTTTGTTTTTGACTTTTCAATATGCTCGCGCCCCCTCGTAGAGTTATCCCGCCCGCCTAGAGAGGCATGATCCACAGTTTGAGAAACGCTGACATAGACCCTTAGCTCTTTTGTGACATTACTGCAACATTTTGAAGAAGATATTTCTGGCAAGCAAGATACCGACGTCTAGCCCTTTCGGGATGAAGGACGCAATCGCGTGCACACCACCACGGCCGGAAAGTTATGTGTAGTTAAGCCTAAATCGATGTAATTGGTATACAGATATCTAAAATATCATTATCATAAAATTCTCAATTAACAAAACAATCATAATATATTATTTGTCATTATCACTACTCTCAGATTCTAATTTAGAATCAATTTTGCATCATTCTGATATTCCAAGTTCAGTTAAACCTTTTCGAAGCTTCGACCTTGTAAAAAGAATAATAATAATTTTGTCTACTAGATCTAATTATCGATACTAAAAACTACACTGCAAACCCAAACCAAATGCTCTAGCGAAAATAAATCTCTCATCTTCACTATAAACAAGAAACACGTGTTCATTTGAAGAGCAGTCATAAATCATTCAATTTGGAAACATTCCCTTCCATTTATGTTTATAAAACAAAAACCACGTTTATGTGAGTAAAATTTCTCTCATTCCGAGAAGAAGATCAGATCTACATGTATATCAAACCTTATGGACATAAAGTGTCATTTATTGCCAAAAAATGGAGCTTAGAAAACGTTCCAAGTGCGTAACACACATACGTGACGCTAGGCCGTTGACAGTGTTTCGTGCTGGAACGCATAGGTGACATTAGTCCCGAAGGGGCTAGCAGAAAGACTAACTTATGCTCGCCATATAGTGGTGTGTATAACTCTGAGCATGGGAGTCCACTTGTCATTGAGCAAAAAATACGATTCTTGGCTACAACTTGAATGGAGATGTATTTAGACACTGATGAGACAAGATTAAGCAAACAAAGGCATTCTCGGTGTGTCTTCATCTAAAAAAAATTGTGGAGATCGCTATCATCCCGTCAACATAAATTAAACCTATCAATTTGGTGGCCTATGAATCCTTGTTTGGTGAAGCTTTATATTAGACAGTAGTACAACATCGCGCGTCGACAACGTCACAACACAGTGAGGTAGTTTTGAGTTCTTTGAATGATATGTTAAGTTTTTCAAGGTTGTGTTGCAATTCTAGACTTCCTCTTTGTATAAATTCAAGCAATACCAAACATAAAAAGATCACAGTGCTAATGATTTTCTTGAAGAAGAGACTTGCAGTAGGAACTGTTCAGTACAATCTCCAGTTATCATTCCTATAGATAGTATTGTGGGCGCTCCAATAAGAATCATTGTATGCCATAACTCCAATCCAGGATACTAGCTCTTAAAACACATTTTGATTTTGGAAGATCGGTAATTTTTAATTCAAGGATTTTTTGACACCATCTTTAATACAATAGTATGATGACTCATTGTCAGGCTCGTATAAAATACTTTGTAACTACAATTCATATTAGCATGATCTTTATCGAGATATAAAGCATCATACTTTGCCATTTCTAATATAATCTTTATCTGAACAAATCACTTCTTTTGTATTTTGTTATGTTACTATATTTTTTCTCCCAGGGTTGTACATCACTTTGAGAGATTTCATTGCAATAAGTCAAAACCTTCTCTAGTTAAAACAAAAAAAATTAACATAAATAATTATCTAAACTTAATTTTTGACATCAATATATATATATATATATATATATATATTGAGAAAGAAATAGAAAGATAGATACGCACATACTTTTTTATGTCACTAACTACACCAAATCCTTCAATACTTAAGAAAAATGATTATTCTCTTGAATAGAAATAGTCTTTTAATCTTATTTTGTCCGATTTGTTACTCTCAGGGGAATTTTTCGATTAAAAGGGAACATAAAAGTACTTAATTGCATCTACATGAAACATTGAAAATTAAGTTAGCCTTCCCATCAGAGCTTCATTCGAAAAATTACAGCATATTTTATTATAAATGCTATAACGTTTGATACGTCTGTATTGAAAATATCCTAAGAAATTCTGAACTTTCTTATTTTTAGATATTTTGGAAATAAATTTGAAATTAACTATTATCATTCTAACATTGTATTAAAATAAATAATATTATCAATTTATTTAAATGGAATTTTAAACAACTTTATTATTTATTTTATCTATAGTAACTATTTTCAATTATGAGGATGAAGATATTGGATTGACAAGAAAATAAATTTCATTTGCACCAAGAGATAGCGCTATATTTGTATTCTTTTACTTTTCTTTCAAACTTGCACATTTTTTTCTTTTGAAATTTGGCAATTGAAATCTCTCTATATCTCTCTCTTTATATACAGGGTGGCCGTAATTAAACTGCAAATGTTCAAGGGGTGCTAGAGAGAAACCCACTGGGAATATTCCAGTGAAATTTGGTATCTACACGTTTCGGAATATGCGCAAGTCAAATATGCGAAGAAAAAATCGCTATTTTCACCCGATAGATGGCGCTGTACCGTATTTCAATGCTTACCGATGGCCTATACAGCTTCCAAAACTGATAAACAGAGCATAATGCCATTCTGAGAGGCATATAAAGAATATAAAACATCACTTACAGTTAAACAAAATTCCATAGAATTCACTTCAGTAATTAAATTTTTACAGTGTCATGTAATCAAAAAGTAACGTACATTAAGATCAAAATTCCCCAATCCATAAAGACGCTTTGTAAAACAATTAAACCATTATTTATTCAATGAAATTATCACAATATGTGCTCAGTATGCGAACCGCCTGATGCAAGAATCGTAAAACAACATGATCCAAAGTCGCATTTAAAATCTCTGTTGTAACACTCCTTATGTGTCTCGTTATGCTAGATTTCAATTCAGCAACAGAAGCATGTCGTTATCTATTAACTATATCTTTCAGATGTCCCCACGGATAAAAATCACAAGAATTAAGGTCCGGTGAACGTGGGGCCAAGCATTTTCGTTATCTCTGCTTATGACTCAGTCAGCACCAAAAATATCTTGTAGCAATTTTATGATAGGTTTAGTGATGTGAGGGGTGCCCCGCCCTGCATAAATATCGTGGATTCTAAGCAATGTCTCTCTTGCAATTCTGGAATCAATTGTTCTCTCAACATCGCACCGTAGCTAGTCACTGTAACACTACAGCATTTGGAGCCACTTGAAGTTGGGGTCTGAAAGAAATATGGCCCAGAAGAAAATCACAAGTCATTCCACATCATACAGTTACAAAATCGGAATGGAGGGGGTTTTCACGTTTAGCGTATTGGTTGCTCGTTCCCCATAACCTGCAGTTACGTGCATTTACACTACCTGATAGTGTAAAATGCACCTCGTCTGTCCACAAGATCCTCTGTATCCAATGTCATCCTCACTGATTTTCAACAGGACAAAGTTTGCAAAATAAATTTCTAGGCTGTCATCAAGATGTTTCAATTCTTGAAGAATTTTAATTTTATACGGATAACGCCGAATAATGTGTCACAACACTTTATGCACAGTTGACCAGGAAAGAGTTAAGGTTCGAGCCACACTTCTTGAACTCACTTGTTGCAGCATACTGGCTACTGAATTGTTACTCGTAGTAGCAATATCGTCAACAATTTGTTACACTCTTTGCGGAATAACAACCCTCT